>OX463845.1:4160397-4444808 GCA_949825065.1 Odontocerum albicorne
GGAAAAGGTGAAGGATGTGTGTCGATATAGGAAAGTCTGGTGATCTGTTTTCTCTGCCTATCCCGACAGGGAGATGGCGTTATGGTATATGTGTATAATTCGTATTTTTTGCCATTTTCTAGGTCGACGTCGTCTTTTTGTAATAAATTCTACTGTTAATTAAAAAATTACGTATTTCGTAAAGTTTTTTCGACAATAATTAGTTTTCAATTTTTTATCATTCAAAATATTCCACGAAAATCATGGCTCCACGTAGTAGGACAACCGGTGTATTAAGCTCCCTGCGCGGGACAACCGGTGTATTAAGCTCCCTGCGGCGGGACAACCGGTGTATTAAGCTCCCTGCGGCGGGACAACCGGTGTATTAAGCTCCCTGCAGCGTGACGACTGGTGTATTAAGCTCCCTCGGTTATAACACATGAAAGATTTATCTAATTCATCTCAAGTCCCTTTAAGATTTCTATTACAGCTTCGAATAAATATTTCTCTTTTAATGAGACTAAAACAGTCATTTCTTCAATATCATTGAAATCTCTATCGACACCATGTGCAAATTGCTGACTGGGCGGGACAGTACCGTTCATATTTATAATTTCATCAAGCGCCAGATAATATTTAAATATTAAAGCTTTTGATGTTAAGGTATTATCTACACTAGTGGCTATTTAATTAATGCATCGAGTTATTGTCTGTTATGACAAACAAATTTTTGCAAAATTGGATTTTTTCTCAGTTATTTACCGTGTCATCATGTACGAGTGTCATATTACATGTTATATTCAATATTTGTTTTGCAATATTTAATTTTTTCTCAGTTCTTTGCCGTCTCATCATGTACGAGTGTCATATTATTTATTATCTTCAAGATTTTTTTTAGCAATATTTGATTTTTTATCAGTTCTTTATAGTGTCATCTTGTACGAGTGTCATATTATATTCAGCAATTTTTTTACAAAATTGGATTTTTTTCTTAGGACATATCAATACTTTTTAAACAGTATTTATTTAATAAAATCGCCATCCGATAATGGTTTTGACTTCTTGGCGATAATTTTATTTACTGCGTAACTCGCTTTCGCCATTGATTGCCAATACGAGGACATGCTCTTAAAAAGCAATTATTGTCCTAAAAATACTCTTCTTAGTTCAGTAATGGACGACCTCCATGGCCTATTTGAGAATACGCCTGTCCATCAACCCGGGGGCTGCAGGTTCAAATCCCACTCGAACCTTGATTAAAAAAAATACTGTCTGGTTTTAATTTCGTTTCAAGGTTTTTTAAACGCCTTTCTGGTTGGTTGGAAGATATTGCCACAATGCATTAAGCCCACCAAGTTGTACCGTTACTATATAGCCAAATTGTAATACAATACAATGTTTATGATACATGGATTTGGCGATTTCGTTTATCGTATGTAGATTCACTGAAGTGATCATGTCACAAATATCTTCGTCTTGCAACGCTCCAGTTCTAAACGTGTAACATATAGGATACATATGGTTGTAAAGATGAAATTGAGATAAATCAGTTACATGATACGCATGGGCAATCATAGGCTCCCAAAATGCGTCTTGTATGGGGAGCTAGTGGGCAAGCAAAGGGCTGGTAGGCAGAAAAAACCGTATCAAGACAGTCTGCGAGAGTCGCAGGCTTTGTGCGGGGTGCTTGAGGACTGGGGACAGATGGTTCAAGATCGTGGAGGATGGGCAGCCATCAGTTTTTGAGCTGATGCCGTCTCATCGGCTAGACGTGTGAGAAACAGTCAGCGTGCTGCGAACACGTGTCAGCATTGACAGGTGACTTAGCAGGATCCACATCTGTGGGAAGGAGTGCGCATCTAGGATTGGGATATTTTCTCACAGAAGATCGCATGATTGACGTGGAAAAGCAGCTCAAGATTGACGTTAGAGTGGCAAGGGCATTCTCGATTACAAAGTCTAGCAGCGACAACGACGACGTAGATGCATTCTTAATAAATGATTTTTTTGTTATTTTTTCGTGATTAATAAAAAAAACAGCTCTCGGGCCACACCAAACACCCTGACGGGTCGCAGGTTTGCCATGCCTGGTTTCAATCATTTTCAAGATCCAAATGCTACAGCGTGGTTGTAAGAACACTCAAGAAGTTTATTCTTTCTCCATCTCTCTGTCGGAAGTTTTTGTAGTAAGAAAAATATAGATAAAAGCGCACTAATAACCCGCGCATGGGAACGCAGCCTAGCAAAATAATGTCTTAATGATCAAAAGACAAATGTTATCATGTTTTTTTTTTAGTTTATAATTATTGATCGCTCAGATAGTCAACATTCAGAAGGACACGGCAATTGAAGCGTGTCGATATACCTCGTGTGAATAAAACTGACGAGATCCTATGAAGTGGACATCACTTGACACTGGCGTATACTCCTGCATATATAGGAGTTCACGGTCATTTTTTCAAGAAGAACTTTTGTTTATGGTCAAAATTTGGTTGGGCGAAATTTGAAATCGCGAATTTTAAAATGTCATGAAATTATTTAGTAAATTTCAACATTTCTTTCAAATAAAAGTCATAACGCTATGGTAAATCAACGCTTTGAAATATAATGTATCGGTAAATATTATAATTTTAGTTTATCTTGTAATCATGAATGAAAACGAAAAATCAAACATGACAGTTCTTTCTTTTATGTATATATTGTAACTATTTAGAAATAGATTTATTTTTATTTTTCATCAACCAATGTACCTTACAAAATTATTTAAAAAAAATGGTATGTACTTCATTAATAATATTTACAAACTAATCTTAAAACGAAAATAAAACAATTTTTAGCGAATCGGTCGTTAAGGAAGAGATGATGATGGTTTATTGTCGGTCACCACTTTAGGGAATGTCCATTAAAGGTATATGATGATTATGATTGTTGATAAATAAGTAAAACACGTTAGATCGCAATGCGGAAAGAGAGTGAATAGTTTATTTTGATAGTACGTAGGTATTTATAACATTACAGAATGGGCGCGGGAGTGCGCTCGCGATATGCTTCTATCTCGCTTCTGTGAATGCAGAAATGGTCAATTGTAGTATGTAGGTAATAATCTATTTACGGAACCGGCGAGACATCGTGGTGCGCTCTCTCTCTCTAGTATGTACTATAGTGCGGTCCGCTCGCTACGGGATGACTGGCCGGCGGGTGATCTTTGGACTTGAATGGACGGCGTATGTACTTTGGACTATTTATTTAAATTTGTCGAGGAATGCGAATCTCATCGGTCATTGACCGTATGTATGCGACAATATTCCGCAACGACCGTGGATCCCTACAAATTCAACAAAACTAAAGAAAAAGACACATTAACGCAAAATAAAACAAAATGATTTATAAGTAAGTACACAAGTAGAAATTATTACAAAAATTTAACAATATACATAATTGATCACACGATATGTGGCCATCTCTAGTTAGCTGCCTGCAATTCACCACACCAATTTGATATTCATGCAAAAATAATAGCACAGTATAAATTCAATACTTTATCAACTATGCAATCAGCCTACTTTTATAGCTTAACAGACTATGGTAAAATATATAATCAATCTCAGCAAATTGTTTTCTCAAATATGGGAATTTTGTTTGAAATTAGAGATACATTGTTTACAATAGAAAATAGCCCAGCCCAATGGCGAGAACACACTGAAGGAACTCTAATATTGATAAAGCTTAGCAATTCAGGACAATTCAATTGAGGATTGATGATTTCATTTAAAGAAATAAATCATTCAATATTCTTCTTTTGTTCAGAAGTAATAAATTCAATGTTCATTCGAGATAATTATAATTAATGTCAATAATATGAATGCCCAATTTAACGTTAATAAATCTCGAAAACTTATACTACGAGGCGTATCCAGAAAGTAAGTGTACTGAGGCTCTCACGACCGGATGGATTTTATTTTCGACATGTTGGCTACACTTCCGTGTAGCCTGACCCTTCTCCTCCGCAACGAGACCGGTTCGAGGTCAGTACGTTGAGAAGTGTCGACGCGACAACACGTTTGGTGAAAAATGTCAACCCCATCTCCCGCCAAGTTGAATCGAGTGGAGGCCGGGCAAGAGTTATTGAGGCGCTGCAAACTCCATGGAGATGAATTTCTCCGCTCCATCGTTACTGGAGATGAAACTTGGGTTGCACACTACACGCCTGAAACCAAAAGGCAGTCTCAACAGTGGCGTCACACCTCTTCACCCTCCGCCAAAAAGTTCAAAACCACAATTTCAGCCAAGAAAATCATGGCATCCGTGTTTTGGGACTGTCAAGGCATAATTTTAATTGAATATATGCCTCAAGGGGAGACCATCAACTCTGCAAGATACTGTGAGACCCTAAAAAAATTGCGGAGGGCGATTCAGAACAAGAGAAGAGACATGCTGACAAAGGGAGTCTGCCTGTTGCACGACAATGCCCGACGGAACTGCTCGCCTCGTTTAAATGGGATGTCCTGAACCATCCCGCGCATTCCCCTGACCTAGCATCTTCAGATTACTATCTCTTCACCTCCCTGAAGCTGCACATGGGTGGAAAAAGGTTTTCAACCGACGAGGAGGTAAAGGAGGAGGTGTAGAAGTGGACGGAGGGGTTGGCGGGAAACTACTTCGAGGAAGGCATCAAAAAGTTGATACCCCGCTTCACCACCTGCATTGAGAGGAATGGCGACTATGTCGAAAAATAGCTTACATATGTACTACGGTAACCACGTAATTTTTTTGTTTAAATAAAAAAAATTGTAACCTACAAAAATTCAGTACACTTAGTTTCTGGATATGCCTCGTACATTCTTTTAACTGCGCTTATATAAACCGTAAAAAATATAACCTCAAGAATTATTGATCTTTTATATAGTAAATATGAACAATGAGAAAAATTAAAAGAAATATGATAAATGCCTTCGAGATGCAGTTAATTCTTTGTATCCCATGGACCGCAAAGCACACCAATGTCTCGATCATTCCAGAATTGGAGATTAACGAAAGACTTTCGACAACATGCAGAAAAAGATTCCTAACATACTTAGAGAATGTCTGGAAAAGTTGGTGATAACGGGGACAGTTGAAGGAAAATGAACTAGAGGAAGGTGTGCTATGAGATGGATGGATCAAATAAAATAATTAACAGGGTTCTCTTTAAGCGCTGTATTCCACATGGCCCAGAATGAGACGAATGGAGATAGGTTGTGCACCAAGTTCCAGGCATAACATAGTCTTTCAATCTATCAACAATAAATATATAAATGCAATAAACTAATGGAGACAAGTTGTGCACCAAGTTCCAGGCATAATATAGTCTTTCAATCTATCAACAATAAATATATAAATGCAATCAACAAATGGAGACAGGTTATGCACCAAGTTCCAGGCATAACATAGTCTTTCAATCTATCAACAATAAATATATAAATGCAATCAACTAATGGAGACAAGTTGTGCACCAAGTTCCAGGCATAATATAGTCTTTCAATCTATCAACAATAAATATATAAATGCAATCAACAAATGGAGACAGGTTGTGCACCAAGTTCCAGGCATAACATAGTCTTTCAATCTATCAACAATAAATATATAAATGCAATCAACAAATGGAAACAGGTTGTGCAACAAAATGGAGACAGGTTGTGCACCAAGTTCCAGGCATAACATAGTCTTTCAATCTATCAACAATAAATATATAAATGCAATCAACAAATGGAGACAAGTTGTGCAACAAAATTGAGACAGGTTGTGCACCAAGTTCCAGGCATAACATAGTCTTTCAATCTATCAACAATAAATATATAAATGCAATCAACAAATGGAGACAGGTTGTGCACCAAGTTCCAGGCATAACATAGTCTTTCAATCTATCAACAATAAATATATAAATGCTATCAACAAATGGAGACAGGTTGTGCAACAAAATTGAGACAGGTTGTGCACCAAGTTCCAGGCATAACATAGTCTTTCAATCTATCAACAATAAATATATAAATGCAATCAACAAATTGAGACAGGTTGTGCAACAAAATTGAGACAGGTTGTGCACCAAGTTCCAGGCATAACATAGTCTTTCAATCTATCAACAATAAATATATAAATGCTATCAACAAATGGAGACAGGTTGTGCAACAAAATTGAGACAGGTTGTGCACCAAGTTCCAGGCATAACATAGTCTTTCAATCTATCAACAATAAATATATAAATGCAATCAACAAATTGAGACAGGTTGTGCAACAAAATTGAGACAGGTTGTGCACCAAGTTCCAGGCATAACATAGTCTTTCAATCTATCAACAATAAATATATAAATGCTATCAACAAATGGAGACAGGTTGTGCAACAAAATTGAGACAGGTTGTGCACCAAGTTCCAGGCATAACATAGTCTTTCAATGTATCAACAATAAATATATAAATGCAATCAACAAATGGAGACAGGTTGTGCAACAAAATTGAGACAGGTTGTGCACCAAGTTCCAGGCATAACATAGTCTTTCAATATATCAACAATAAATATATAAATGCTATCAACAATAAATACAATATATAAATGCTCAGCATTTATAAACTCAGATACATCTTTCTATGATACAATAAAGCTCTGCTATTGTCAAAACATATATGCCCTTGTGGTCAATACATATATGCCCCCGATGCCCTTGCGTTCGGGCTCGCCCTACGTTGATGGGGTGTATCTCGGCTGGGGGAATGTTTATGGGATGAGCTCGGACCTTTTAATGTCTTCTCTCTTGAATGTATTTTTTTTGTCATCTATTTATTTTCTGTTTTTTTTTTTATATTCTTGTTCTACGTGTTCAAGGGTGTGGGTTGAAAAACATCTGGTGTCCCCGTGGCTGGATTCGCCTTATATTGGTGGGGTGTATCTTGGCCGAGGGGATGTTATTAGATGAACCCAGACCTTTTGATAGCTTCTGTATTTAATGTATTATCTGCAATTTATGTGTTTTAGAAGTGTTATTTAAATATATTTTGTACATACTATGTTGCTGTCAATAAATCTATACTTATTTATTATTTATTTATTTATATACAATTGGAATATTGCAATATACACTAAATCTAGTGCTTTTAATAAAAAAAATAAAAAACGATACTTTTAATAAAAAATTGTTTTGTTTCAGTTGTATTCAAGTCAAAACTGTTGAAACAATATATATTATCTGAATATAAAGCAAACATTAAAAATTCCTCATGTCTAGTAAGATTTTTTATTTATTTTTTTAAATAGTTAAAATTTTAATACTTATTTGTTAAGTGAATCACTAAATTAAAACATTTCTGTATTTTGAGTCAACTTACATCCTCCTATATTTAAATTTGGTGATTTATCTTTCTTTTAATGCATAATGCTAGTGCTAACTTTGATGTATTAGGTGTTAACATAAGTTGTGTCCGTTATTTACAAATTTAAAAATGAGCACTAAAAGTAAAACAAATTGGTAAAGGTTATACGTCATTCGAAAGAAAATTTTCCGCTCTTCAAGTTATTGTGTTTTCTTTAACGTTGCATATATTATTTTATTTGATTACAAGCCTTCAAAATGGAATGTCAAGTAGACGAAAGTGAGCATTTTCGACACCTCCATCTGTTCACGTTGGCTGAGCAGATAAATTGTAGTCACATGACTGTATACCGCAATCTTAAATCAGTAATGATGCTGTAAAGGAACATTTGCTTGTGGCTATGCGTAGCTCGATGACGCGCGAGCAAACCAGCAGAAATTGTCGAACGTTGATTTTTGTTGTTTTCACTCAAAACATGTGGAACCCAAGCGCCGAACTTCTGGACTTTTCCCATTGATTTAAAATGGCGGTATACATGTCATGTGACAACAATTTTACGGTGGTTTGAAGGGAATCTTCATGAATAATATGGTTTAAGCGGTCTTCACCGAAGTCCACAGGTCGTCCGGAACGCTCCATGTCTTTCAGGTCGAAATTACCGTCTTTGAAATGCAAAAATCATTGACAAGCTGTCCTTTCATTCAGAGCATCTTCACTGTATACTTCGCAAATATCGCGAGCAGCTTTGGCAGCTTTATTCCCTCGATTGAATGCGAAAAGAAGGAGGTGTCGAAAATGCTCACTTTCGTCTACTTGACATTCCATTTTGAAGGCTTGTAATCAAATAAAATAATATATGTAACGTAAAATCAAACACAATATCTTGTAGAGCCGAAAATTTTCTTTCGAATGACGTATAACCTATATTAGACCAAAAAAACTCCATTCAAATACATTTTTCAAACAAAATTCGAATTTTGTCCACGTGTTACCTAAAATTGTTCTTTATGACACGCGTGTCAGATTTACCCTCCCTGGCCTAGGAGCTAAAATATATGATACCTTTGTTTCTTATAAAAATTTTAATAAAACAGGTCCATCCCCAGCCGGTCAATCAACACCAGGTGGCTATGCTGGATATCCACCACCAGGTGGGTACCCTGGATATCCACCACCTGGTGGGTACCCTGGATATCCACCACCAGGTGGGTACCCTGGATATCCACCAAACCAAGGCCCTCCACCAGGCAATGTATACCAATATTCCGGATATCCGCAGCAAGGGGTAAGAATTAAGTCTAAATATAGCATAATGACAACATGAATAATGTTACTCATGCTTCCCTGTGAAGTGGCTCAGTGCTGCCTACGAAGTTTAATCCTCGATTTAGCCACCGAGATGTGGAAGATATCGATATCAGAAAATTCATTCAACAAAGTCATTCCATGTGCAAGTGGAGATACTCTAAACAGCTCAGTTCGGCTCAGCTTAAAACAATCTTAATTCATAATAGTGGGAATAATTGTCTAGTACATTAAACAAAAGTTTGTGAATCAACAAAGGCTCAGTTCGACTCAGCTTTAAACAATCTTAATTCATAATAGTGTGAATAATTGTCTGGTACATTAAACAAAAGTTTGTGAGCCAACAAAGGCTCAGTTCGGCTCAGCTTAAAACAATCTTAATTCATAATAGTGTGAATAATTGTCTGGTACATTAAACAAAAGTTTGTGAGCCAACAAAGGCTCAGTTCGGCTCAGCTTAAAACAATCTTAATTCATAATAGTGTGAATAATTGTCTGCTACATTAAACAAAAGTTTGTGAATCAACAAAGGCTCAGCTTAAAACAATCTTAATTCATAATAGTGTGAATAATTGTCTGGTACATTAAACAAAAGGTATGCTATTTTAGCAATTTGTATACACATATGTTGTATATACTTTAATTTTTATAAACATGTGCGTAGATCTCTTTTAATACTTAAGGAATAATATCCACGCATAACATGTACACTATGCACATCTGATTTCTTCCAAGAATGACCCGATGCACTTTGAATAGACTGTGGTATGGTCAGAAGTGAGGCGCACATTTTATACATAGATGGGAACTCCCCAACTCACCCATTTGTATATTCGGGCGAAATCTAAATGGCATACCACATTCTGAACGACTATCAAAATAAAAACTCCTTGAAAGACTTTGCAAAGTGAGTTGCATTTCCTTTTACAGTGGACTGGTTGATTAGTCTGCACAGGTATGTGGGCCATGCAAGAAAGTAGAAGACCTGACCTATTTATTTGTTTTAAGCATAATTTTGTTATTTAGTCTTTCCACATGATCATGCCATCTTATATATCTCTCTTTTCTTTACCAACATCTTTTCCAGCATGAATTTATTTCTTGCCTTTTATTTATAAATTGTTTATATTCAATTTCTTTTTTAAGGGAAATGACAATTATGAATATGATTATATCTTTCCAGATGATATAAAAATAAGGATGCAATTTATACGTAAGGTAAGATATCATCCAAGTTATTTAATTTTTCAAAAAATGCTGTGTTTTTTCATAAATGTTGTATCTTAAATCAAAAACTCGTTATACAGTCATTGAATATGCATGATATTGTGAACTTAGAATATAAACTCGTGATACAGTCATTGAATATGCATATGATATTGTGAACTCGAGAATATACACTCATTATACAGTCATTGAATATGCATGATATTGGAATATAAACTTGTGATACAGTCATTGAATATGCATGATATTGTAAACTCAGAATATAAACTCATGATAAAGTCATTGAATATGCATGATATTGTGAACTTAGAATATAAACTCGTGATACAGTCATTGAATATGCATGATATTGTGAACTCGAGAATATACACTCATTATACAGTCATTGAATATGCATGATATTGTGAACTCAGAATATAAACTCGTGATACAGTCATTGAATTAGATGCTGTTAGATTCTGACAGTGTTTTTTGTTATTTTTTTACTGAGTTTTTTATATTCTTGCATCCTCGAAAATATGATGAGTGTCTACGAGTATATTAAAATGCAAGGAGCTCGAAAAAAAACAAATCGATCAAGGAATTTGCAGGGGCTTCGATTCCAATTTCAAGGTTATGGTAGTGTGTGTTGTAGAATTTTACATAGTACATAGTAAATAATTATTATTTCAATGTATTGTGTTGTGGTTTTTTTATGTGTGAACATCATCTCCAATTTGTCATTTTACTTTTATATAATTTGGACTCCTTGAGGTTTTCCTTTTTTTTTCATTCTTGCTGACAGTTAACCTGAGGTGGTATAGGTGGGTTTACTTTTTATTTTGTTTTCTGCCATATTTTTTGTTTCTTTTTAAATCTAGATATACGGGGGTGTGGGCTGAAATCCCTCCCCCCCCCCCACGATGTCCTTGCGGTCGGGTTCGCCCTGCGTAGGTGGAGTGTATCTCGGCCGGGGGAATGTTGGTGGGATGAGCTCGGACCTTTTGATGTCTTCTATCTTAAATGGGTTTTCTGCAATTTGTTTTGAGATGTATGTGCGATACTCTGGATGAATTTACTATATACCATATGCACACATTGTGTTGCTGTCAAGGGAACCTTTATTTGTTTGTTTGAATTAATCTGAGCTGGTTTTTGTGGATTTGTTTATTTTTCTGCCATCTATTTATTTTGTTCTTTTTTCTTCTTCTTATTCTACATGTGCAAGGGTGTGGGCTGAAAAACATCTGGTGTCCCCGTGTCTGGGCTCGCCCTATATTGATGGGGTGTACCTTGGCCGAGGGGATGTTATTAAATGAACCCAGACCTTTTAATAGCTTCTGTCCTTAATGTATTCTCTGCAATTTATGTGTTCTTGAAGTGTTATTCAAATATATTATGTACATACTATGTTGCTGTCAATAAACCTATATTTATTTATTATTTATTAAATGTTGTGGAACAGTTTGTAGAAACAAGACCTAATGAATGCATATTTTACAAGAAAGACATTTTAATTTGTTAAGTCAAACACTGTTTATTCCACTTTACATAATGGTATAATTCTACCAGTTTAAGGTTTTCACCTCATCATCAGGAAGCACAGACAAGACTCTATATACAATTTTGTGGTTAAAAAAAAAAAAAAAAAAAATTTCGCTGCTTTTGAATTGCAAAAACTTTGGGATGTGAATCACACAATTTGCATGTTTTCAGGTTTACTCTATTATAATGTGTCAGTTGCTGGTAACATTTGGTTTTATTGCCATGTTTATATTTGTTGACGAAGTAAAATTCTATGTTATGGAGCATCCTGCAATGATGTAAGTATTCTTTTATTAATACATTTTTTTATTTATTTAACACTTTTATTGCAAAAACAATCTGTCAGGCTTATTGCCAGGCGGCAATCTCTTCCAACCAACCAGACAAAAGTAAATGAAGCAAGTTACGTTGTATATTTGGTATTTATACTATATTATAGAACTCGAACTTTATCTTGCACTTAAAAATTATTATATGCAGACACACCGAAAGGTTTTGATTCATATTTTAACTTATTTATTTTTTCAATACAGGCTTAGCCCAATTACGTTGAAAAATATAAAAATTGTTAACATTAAAAAAATTATATAAAAAAGTTGTATAAAAATTATATAAAATAACATTATATATATGCATACATATATACACACACATATACTCAAAGTTACTTAAATACGTTGAGTAGTTTCTAATGCGCTCAATCTTAGAAGAAAATAAACTTTTGCTTATGGTAATGTGATATAAAATATGTCAATATCCGAAGCAGACCCGTTCAAAAGAGTTAAGGCCCTTCCAACAGGCATAGCGGCTGGAAAACCCGTTCTTACGTATGTTATTGAGAACAGTTCTTGCCGGCGCAGTCTAGTGTATGTTAATTGTTAGGAACATTTAACACTAATCTTTGTAGTAATGCTGGACAGCTCACAACTCCTCGAACGAGTCCCACAATGTATATCAGGAGACGCAGATCTCTTCTTACGGATGTCACACATAGAATTAGTGTGGGATGGATGAAGTTTAGATCAATGACGGGAGTTCTATGTGATCCGAAAATGCCAGTAAAGTTAAAAGAAAAAGTATACCAAACAATTGTCAGACCCGCACTCCTCTATGGCTCCGAATGCTGGACGATGTATACCTCTTACTCTAGGTAACTAGAAACTGCTGAAATGCGCATGCTAAGATGGTCAGCAGGTGTGTCCCTAAGAGACAAAATAAGAAGCTCACTCATTCGTGGAAGCCTAGGTGTTACAGACATCAACAGCAAGATGGAGGAGAGGCGATTGAGATGGTATGGGCACGTTGGACGCAGAGCACCCGATCACATTGTGAACCAGGCAATCTCCATGGATCTTCCTCGAGTGGCGACCAGAGGAAGGCCAAATAAGTCATGGGCGGTGCAAAAAGATAACCTGATGCAGAGGCACGGCCTGGGGGACGTAGTCCGGGACAGAAGAGCATACAACCTGAGGACAAGGAGAGCTGACCCCAACAGTCTTCGCAGAAAATGAGTTGGGATGGAGCCAGGGAGAAGAAGCAGATCTCTTCTTACGCTCAAGGAGTTATACCCGAGCATGCCCAGCAGAAACTGAGTAGTATAAAGCCATGGATAGACACTAAACTCTCTCATATAGAGATATCGTAAATATTTTTTTGTACCTTCTCCATCACGAGTGAGTTCTGCGCCCCCACCGGGCTCCAAATGCAAGCGTTGCTTTCTAGTTTGCTACAGATTAATGAATTAAACAACGTTCTGACCACCATTTGGTTTTCAAACGACTTAAGAGATTCTCATTATAAATCTTAGAGTTTTATAAGCTGAATTGCACATAGGTTCTATGTGAGAAACAAATGTGAGATTTCTGTGGAACAAGACAGTCAGATCTTTAAATCAAAGACGTTTTAATTTTAACAGTAAGCTCTCATTAGTTCGTCACGTCGAGGTTATATGTGAGTTTGCTTAAATAGTATTAGGATTTGTGATAGGCTCTTAATCTGTACACCGCGTTAAAAATCAAATTCCACGAATCCTGTGCGCGGCACAATTTCGGCGTTTTTTAATTTCTAAGTTTAAACGCGTATTTTGTTTAGAACCAGTGATATTTGATTACGCCACCAAGTAAACATGACATTCAAGTAATTTTCTAATAATAAATAATAGTCATTACTCTTAACCTTTCCTTCCCTGTGTTGGGTATCTTCTACACGTTGCTTCTAATAACCATCAATATCTCTATAAATATAATAAATACAAGGTTAAGATTTTAGGTATTCTTCCATAATATATTTACGCATTGATTTAAAAAATAATATTAATAATAATCAGAATTTATCGACTACATCGAGGTGTTTTGTAAAGATCTAAAACAAATTCGCATTTAAACGCTACAAGTGCCTCGTCTTGATGATAGGTGAACAGTATGCGGGAAGCGCGACACTATATTCGCATCTCACTCTTGCGTACTCCACTGAATTGCGAGGAGCTGAATTGTCTCAACGTCGCAAGCATAAGCGTAAGCGCCGGGGTATGCGACTGACGTTCCGCGCCACAGTAGCTTCTAGGCTTGCAAATAGGTTAGACGTACGCCCGTTCCGTGAGCGTTGCCAGATGGTTTTTTAATGTTTTCAGCAAATAAATCTCAATTATTATAATTTTTAACTTCAATTATAATTAATTAAGGGGATTATCTATGAATATTCTTATTTTTCCGATTTAAAATCGCTAATTTTTGATCGCGTACTCACTACCCAACACCGGAGCAAGCGTTTCAATTTTAACACCGTAAGGGAAGGGTTAAGGAGACTCATTAAATAAAGGAGATAAACTAAACATTACGTAAAATACACAAAGGAATGCTACAGATCAGATCACAGGCGTTTGTGCTTCCCGCGAGGAACACGTTAAGTAATTTATGGGGAAGAAGCTCTTAGATCCTTCTACAGTGTTCTGGTATATAGTAAATTAGAATGTAGAACATCGGTACGGAGCCTATGGGAAATTGGTTACTCTCAAATGGTGGAGAAAGTCTACCTTATAAGCGTGAGGAGGGATATGAGGGTCTCTTCCTATATCTTTAAGTTACTGATGGAGGCAACATCTAATCTAACTATATTGGAAAATATATGATTTTATGTTCCCGACACCTATTCGAGGTACAAAAATATTAATCTATTTAGACTGGTAATAAGTTGAACTTACTTGTTAAGTACTCTTCCTTTGTTATACGGGCTGTCCCTTTTGAATAGGGCCTCAGATATTGACATGTCACGGCATTAGGCCAATTATATAATAGATTATATTAGGTTGTCCGGGTGAATATGTCGTTTTTTAAATGAAAGAGGTAGATCGAAAAAAATAATATATTTTCTTATTGCATCGATACGATATATTCTCCTTCAGTAGACATAACCTTCTTCCATCTATTTAACTAATTTTAACCCTTTCTACTCCGTTGGCGACAATATGTCGACATGGTATATTCTTTTGTAACTCCGTTGGCGACTATAGGTCGCCATAATGTACATTTGTGTTGTTTACCCTTAAAAAAAGGTCTAGGTACCTATTAGAGCAGGTATAAACACTATTTATCAGTTTTGCAAGGTCATTGCTACCATTCGGACGCATTTACGTTGTTAAATTTAGTACTTACGTGTAAAAATATTAAATTTTTTTTTTATCCTTAATAATGGAAGAAAATTTCGAACTAAGTGAGAGTGAAGATGAGTTTATTTTCAGTATGTATGGTGACAAAACAAATGAAACTACGAGGCGTATCCAGAAAGTAAGTGTACTGAGGCTCTCACGACCGGATGGATTTTATTTTCGACATGTTGGCTACACTTCCGTGTAGCCTGACCCTTCCCCTCCGCAACGAGACCGGCTCGAGGTCAGTACGTTGAGAAGTGTCGACGCGACAACACGTTTCATGAAAAATGTCAATCCCATCTCCCGCCAAGCTGAATCGAGTGGAGGCCGGGCAAGAGTTTTTGAGGCGCTGCAAACTCCATGGAGATGAATTTCTCCGCTCCATCGTTACTGGAGATGAAACTTGGGTTGCACACTACACGCCTGAAACCAAAAGGCAGTCTCAACAGTGGCGTCACACCTCTTCACCTTCCGCCAAAAAATTCAAAACCACAATTTCAGCCAAGAAAATCATGGCATCCGTGTTTTGGGACTGTCAAGGCATAATTTAATTGAATATATGCCTCAAGGGGAGACCATCAACTCTGCAAGATACTGTGAGACCCTAAAAAAATTGCGGAGGGCGATTCAGAACAAGAGGAGAGGCATGCTGACAAAGGGAGTCTGCCTGTTGCACGACAATGCCAGACGGAACTGCTCGCCTCGTTTAAATGGGATGTCCTGAACCATCCCGCGCATTCCCCTGACCTAGCACCTTCAGATTACTATCTCTTTACCTCCCTAAAGCTGCACATGGGTGGAAAAAGGTTTTCAACCGACGAGGAGGTAAAGGACGAGGTGGAGAAGTGGACGGAGGGGTTGGCGGGAAACTACTTCGAGGACGGCATCAAAAAGTTGATACCCCGCTTCACCACCTGCATTGAGAGGAATGGTGACTATATCGAAAAATAGCTTACATATGTACTACGGTAACCACGTAATTTTTTTGTTTAAATAAAAAAAATTGTAACCTACAAAAATTTAGTACACTTACTTTCTGGATATGCCTCGTATGTTAGAAACAGAACTACACGAAATCTATGGGCGGAGTGGACCGTGCACACCAATATGCATCCACATACTGCTTCCTTAGAAAATCTTTGAAGTGGTGGAGAAAACTTTTTTTCTGGGGGATGGAATTGTGTTCAATACTTACATCATATACAAAACTATAAAATTAAAAAATAATGAAAAACCTTCGAGTCTCTTGAAATTTATAAAACTCCCGGTAGACCAGCTAGTTCGAGACTTTCGTGAGCCTCGAAGTAGACCATCTACTTCTTCGTCTGAAGTACGACTGGATGGTAAACTGCACGTTTTGCGTAAAGGATCGAAGAGGGACTGTGTGGTGTGCTGACAGAGGAACAAAAAAAGGGCAAAGACAAGAAACATACGAGTACTGTGACACTTGTCCTGGAAAATCTAGGATGCATTTGCGAGATTGTTTTTCAGATATCATACTATGACCACATGCTCAGATATCATACTATGAGCACATGCCCACGAGCCCCACAAAGACGGACAGTCACCCGAACATTATTTTTCATATAAAGTGACATATCATCAATCAAAAGGAAAGGAAGGGATGGTGGAGAGGAAAGGAAAGGAAAAATCAGGAATGAAACACGTTATTTTACTGACTAGAAATTAAGAGGTTTTTCAGTCGTTTCTTAAAGCATGCCAAGGATGGAGCGACTCTTATATTGGCTTGTAACTGATTCCAGAGTCTCACTGCATGAACGGTAAAGGACGAAGTAAAGAAAGAGGAGCGGTGAACAGGAAAGGCCAATAAACAATCTCTGTTTGAGCATAGCGCTAATCCATCATTGGAAAGACGCTGAAAATTCTTGGCGAGTGCACACTAGATTAAAATCACCACTTTTAAATTGTTTAAACCACCTTTGGCATTGCCGAACAGTTAAACATTCTCCAAATGTGTCGTAAATGTTTTTAGTTGCAGTTGATGCATTCTTTTTTCGACAGTATTCGTACAACATGCAATTTTGTGTAAATTGTTTGTCAGGTATATAACTCTCCATCTTAACACTTACCGTCCTGTGATGGATGGCGAGTGACCAGGACTTATATTTTATTTTATTTCTCCAAATATACTGATTGCAGTGTCTTCATACTTTATGTATTCCTCATCAAAACCTCTATGATTTGAATGATGTCATTATGAAATAAAAACATTGATCAATATCGACAGATATCATGATTTTGTATACTATGCGTATCCAGAAAGTAAGTGTACTGAGGCTCTCACGACCGGATGGATTTTATTTTCGACATGTTGGCTACATTTCCGTGTAGCCTGACCCTTCCCCTCCGCAACGAGACCGGTTCGAGGTCAGTACGTTGAGAAGTGTCGACGCGACAACACGTTTCGTGAAAAATGTCAATCCAATCTCCCGCCAAGTGCGAAATACGCGGCGTCATCCGTTATCTCGTTTGGAAGGGAAAACCTCCGGTTGAGGTTTATAATGAGGTGAAAACTGCATATGGTGATAAAGCTATGAATCGTACGAGTGTGTACAAGTGGTGTCGCGAGTTTAAAAACGGTCACGTCACACCTCTTCACCCTCCGCCAAAAAGTTCAAAACCACAATTTCAGTCAAGAAAATCATGGCATCCGTGTTTTGGGACTGTCAAGGCATAATTTTAATTGAATATATGCCTCAAGGGGAGACCATCAACTCTGCAAGATACTGTGAGACCCTAAAAAAATTGCGGAGGGTGATTCAGAACAAGAGGAGAGGCATTCTGATAAAAGGAGTCTGCCTGCTGCACGACAATGCCAGACCACACACGGCCAACGCCACGAAGGAACTGCTCGCCTCGTTTAAATGGGATGTCCTGAACCATCCCGCGCATTCCCCTGACCTAGCACCTTCAGATTACTATCTCTTTACCTCCCTGAAGCTGCACATGGGTGGAAAAAGCTTTTCAATCGAGGAGGAGGTAAAGGAGGAGGTGGAGAAGTGGACGGAGGGGTTGGCGGGAAACTACTTCGAGGAAGGCATCAAAAAGTTGATACCTCGCTTCACCACCTGCATTGAGAGGAATGGCGACTATGTCGAAAAATAGCTTACATATGTACTACGGTAACCACATAATTTTTTTGTTTAAATAAAAAAAATTGTAACCTACAAAAATTCAGTACACTTACTTTCTGGATATGCCTCGTACATCGAAAACCGGCGTATGCGTGTGTGTATTTGATAATATCGGTGTGTGTGTGCAGACACTTATGCATCGGACTCATTCGTTGTGTCAGCGGAACGCGAATACATCCGTTCCAGGGATTCGTAACCAGTTTTATAATTCTGACTTGTTATTTTTCATTTGGTATGTTCTATTGTACCGTTACTCTTTTTATGATTGTACCGGACAGGTACAAAGATTGTAGATAGGTGGTTGGTCGCCGCGTAGCGCTCCAAGAATCGAGGAAGCGAATTCCGTATCGAAGATCCAGCAGAAGAAGAAGAGCAGGGAGAGATTCCTCTCAGGCAGTCGATGTAGGGTAGCGGGTCTCGAGTAAAAACACGGTAAATTCGGTCTAACTGAGAAGTATTTAATGACGAACACAAGTGAGAAGTGAGAAGCACATGATTTCCAAATTGGGGGCCCCTCTATATTAATGGTCAGTCGGCCGTCACAAGCGCCCATTGCCCGCAAAATACAACAACTTTCGGGGTTTGGGCCTTGCTTACGCCAACTGGCCCCCGACCTACTCCGATCGCCTCGCCCGGCAAGTCACTTATTTCCAGTGCGGTCGCGAATGCGATCGGAGTCAAACAAACATACATATTTACATATAAAATATAGCAACATTTACATATACAATGATTATACAAATATAGCAAACATATAGAATGAATTATGAATTACAACATACAAGTTTAATAATACAGATCTACACACAGTGTCCTTTTCATATCACATACGCACACACACGGGTGACGGCACACGTCCGATACAATGATAAATGAATATTTGTTACATTTTTCTTTATTAACATATTTCATTTTCAAAAAAATAATAATTGAGATGTCGGGAAATATCGATAGCGATGATAGCGATTTGGAATTTGAGGCGACAGGCAATATGTTATATCAGAATCAGAATATTTTATCGAGGTACAGGATAGAAAAAAAAAAACGATAAAATAACGTTTTCCAGATTTCAACTGACGAATAGAACACAAAATACATCTTGTAGGACCAACGACTGGAACACAACTGATGGTCAAAAATGATTATGTAAAATATGTAATTTTCTTCCAGACAACCTAATATATAGCCAGCCTATTACGTTTGCCCAATTCACCTCAACTTGATGGTTAACACAATACTCACTATAATTACTTAGTCAGATCAACATAATTGTGTTTAATAAATGATTTTTACTTCAGGTGGACTGCATTGGGGTTATACATTGTAATGACCCTTGTGTTCTGCTGCTGTACAGATGCCCGACGAAGAGTTCCCATGAACTTTATATGCCTCACAATCTTCACAGTGGTCCTATCCTTCATGTTGGGATGTATAGCAGCCTACTACAAAAGTACCGAGGTGAGATTGTGTATTTTCCTCCCAATTCATAGTAGAATCTTGAGTTCAGTCACGGATCTGCTACAGAGTAGTCGCTTGTTGCTAACATAACGCGATCTCACTGCAATCCGTTGCTAACGAACAAGTACAATACACGATTCTTCATATAGTATCGCTTAAAGTTCACCGTCGCCGTTTTTGCCAGTGCGCATACTTTCCGCGCATCGTCGCTAAAACAGCGATAACAAGTGTCGTTCCCGGCTTCGTATGTGCACAAACAACAAACATTAAATTGACATTCCACTCGTCCCAGACAGCTATTAAGATCAAATCGGTTTATTTTTTATATTAACTCGTGATAAGGAGCCGGCCTCCACAAAATTCTTGGTGACGTAATTTGTTCCGAGTGCCGGTCGATGCCAGAATTTCTTCTTCTTCATCAAGTAAGCCACTGACTGTTACTATCCTTCTTACCCTTTTACACTCCGAGGGCAGAGTTGAAGATCTGAAAAGGTCGACAGCTCTCCCCATCCTATCTTCATTTCATATTTCACATTACTCATCAAAACTTTAAAAACTTTAATTCTTTATTTATCACTGTTTGTGTTTCTACTCATTACACAATTATATTTATTTTTTCCACAGCTATATCCTAATTTTTATTGTCCACAATTATTCTTTCTATTTGTTCAATTCCTCCTATTAAGCAGCCATGAAGTCCGTCAAATCCGTCAAACCGAACTTCATCATTAAAACTCCACGCATCATTACTAGAAAAACTAGTTCCGAACCAACCGAAACGCCCGCATCCGTCGCCGTGACCTCGCCTATACCAGACCTCGCTAAGTCCCCGGACCGCTCAACATCCCCTGATCTGACCATCTCCACTTTCGAGGAAGCCTTCGAGCTCTTCAAGATGGAGACCACATCCAAAAAAGAGACAATGAAGATGGTAAAACTTCTTCGTGAACTCTTCAATAAAGGTGAGGTCTCGATTGAGGCCAAAAACCCTCCATCTATTTCACCCACTGTCTTGTCAGTGGTCCCTATCCCTATCACAACACCGCCGCGCCCCACCCCCACTTTTGACTCCCCACTTTCCCCGCCAATAATTATCATTCCGGATATTCCAGAAATGGACTGGCAATCTGTTGCCAAAAACCGTAAAAGGGCTCTTCAATCCCAAGAAAGCCCCCCCCTCGTCTGCCCCCAATCAGACCCGAAGCCAGCTGGTGCCACCGTGGCCCAAACCAGCAAAAAAATGAGAGGCCCACTCAGCCCTCCTCATCCCGCAGCCCCCGCCCCACCTCTAAATAATGACTCACGACCTCTACTTCAGATCAAAAAAGACCGCATCCCCCCCATCGTACTTCACAATTCCGCCAAATATGGAGACCTGAGAGCTAAACTCAGGTCTCAAAACATTCACTTCTCCTCGAAGGTGCAGCCCAATGGTGATCTTAAAATCACCACTGAAACCGTAGAAGCCTACCGCTCCCTAGTCCACATTACCGATTCTCTCGCCATTCCATACCACTCTTTCCATTTGGAGAGCGAGAAGCCCCTGCTAGCCGTCATCCGCGGCCTACCGACCCCTATCAGCGTCGAGGACATTTCAGATGAACTCTAATCACTCGATTATCCGGTTTTAAATGTGTATCGCATGAAAAACCGGAATCGAGTGGAACTCCCCATGGTCATCGTCAAGATGACAAGGGACTCTTCCGCAAAGCGCATCTTCACCGAACTCCACGGTGTACTCGATATTCGAGTCACAGTGGAGGAGCTGAACAAGCGCAAAGGCATGGGCCAGTGTCATCGATGCCAACAGTTCGCCCATTCCGCCGGCAACTGCCACGCCCCAGCCAACTGTGTTAAATGCGGTAGAACGCATCACACATCTGAATGCAGGAAGCCCGCGGACACTCCCGCCACCTGCTGTAACTGCGGAGGCCCACACACGGCCAACTTCAGAGGCTGCCCACGCTTCCCCAAGAGCAACCTCCCTTCAATCGCTCCCCACCACCACTTCCAGACCCCGCAGCCCTTACGCCCCCTCATGGATGGCATCTACCAACGCCCCTCCACCAACGCCCCCTTACCGAACGCCCCCTCGGCAAACAACGCCACACGGCGATTCCCCAACGCTCCCCAGAGTGCATCGAAACCAGTCACTTCCAACGCGTCATACGCGAACGTCGCAACTCATCGCCCCCTATTATCAACATCTACACCCCAAAACTACATATTGTCCGCCGCCCCCCCCCCAAATCGCGATCTCATTTTGAATAACTTAAAATCAGCCATCACCGAAGCCATGAACCTCCTCAACTACATCCAAGAACATGGCTCGCACCTATAAACCATCCCATATATCCGCCGCGTTCTGGAATGCAAACGGTTCCCTCAGAACACATAAACAAGAGGTCGAGGATTTCCTTCTCGAGCACAACCTGGACATGTTGCTGATAACGGAAACGCATCTCAAACCGAGCTACCGTTACAGCATCCGTAACTACTACTGCTACAGAGACGACCGCCTCATCGGCAGAAAAGGCGGCACCGCAACTCTCATCAAAAGCACAATAGACCACTGCCACATCCCCTCCCCTTCCACCGTCAACATAGAATCCACATGCGTAGTGGTGAACACCGCCAATCACGGCCCTCTTAAACTTTGCGCGACTTATCTTCCACCTACCTCCCCACTTGTCGAGTCTGAATTGGACTCATTCCTCGCAGATAATATCCCCACCATCATGGCGGGAGATCTAAATGCTAAACACCCCTTCTGGCACAGCCGCACTTCCAACACTCACGGTAATAAACTTGACGAAATCTCCTCCCGGAAAAGATACTTCGTGGAAGGACCCACGTCTCCCACCCTCTATCCACTAATAGACAATCATCGCCCTGATGTCATCGACATCATTGTCCATAACGACATTCTCTATCAAACAGATCTCACGACTGTTCACCAGCTTCAATCCGATCACTACCCGGTATTACTTCAATTGACGGATGGCTTACCACCCTTCTCGCCCTCAGCCCCTCCGCGACACATCACCTCGTGGAGCGATTTCGCTATTAACGTCGACAGCAGCATCAAAATACCGACAACCTTCCCCGACACGAACTCCATAGACGCCGCTATAAATGACTTCACAACCACCATCAAATCCGCTCTCACATCCTCTTCAAAAGAGAGACCAGCCGATAAACCCGAACTTCCCCTTCCTCCACATATCAAAATACTGATTATGGAAAAAAACAAAACCAGAAAGTTGTGGCAAAACACAGCTGTCCCCTCTTACAAAACCGACTACAACAGATTAGTCAAAAAAATCAAACACCTCCTACAGCAACTCCGCAATGACAAATGGTCAGACTTCGTCGAGTCTCTCGAATACAATGATGGACTCAAATGGAAACTAACGCGTAGCCTTAGAAATACGCCCTCCCGACCCAGCTCTCTTCAAGGACCAAATAGCCCCGTTTTCTCTGCTCGCGACCGCGCAGAGACCTTTGCTGACTCTCTAGCTAATATCTTCTCGCCAAATGCAGACCTCTCTAACCCCTCTCACTCAATAATGGTCGACAACGCAGTTGCCGACATATTAAATGAGCAAACCCCCCCCCACCACAGACTTCTTCTCACCGTTAAAAATTCAATCTATCATAAAAAATCTCATCAACAAAAAAGCCCCCGGCCCCGATAAAATCAATAATCTCACCTTGAAAAAACTTCCGAAAAAAGCCATTTACGCCCTTACCGCCATTTACAATGCCTGCCTTCGACATAAATTCTTTCCAACCCCATTCAAAAACGCCGACGTCATCATGTTCCCTAAACCGGGTAAAAGCCACGTTATCCCTGAAAATTACAGACCGATCAGTCTGCTCCCGACTCTAGGTAAAGTGCTCGAAAAATTAATCCTAGAACGTCTCTCGTTAGAAACTTACTCACGTAACATCATCCCAGATTCGCAACACGGATTTAGGCCATTACACTCTACCAACCATCAGCTTCTTCGCGTTGTAGAACACATCATCAAATACTTCAGCTCCAAAGGCCTCACGACCCTCCTTTCACTAGACGTGGCGAAAGCCTTCGACACAGTCTGGCTCAACGGACTCATATTCAAACTGCACAAGTCAGGTATTCCCCTCAGACTAGTGCAAATCATCGCATCATTCCTTGAAAATCGCTCCTTCTCCGTCAAAATAGACGGTATAAACTCATCCCCTCGCCCCATTCTGGCAGGTGTGCCCCAAGGTGCACTGTTGTCCCCTATCCTGTATAACATATACACGAGCGATATGCCCCAATTTTCACGTACACATTGTATCACCGCGCAATACGCTGACGACACAGCCTTTCTCTCTTCATCGAAATATGAGTCCGTATCCCACAACAGACTGCAAGACTTCATTCCCATTCTGGAGCACTGGTGCACCAAATGGAAGATCAAAATAAATCCCACCAAAAGCACAGCAGTCCGCTTCTCACGCAGATACATCAAACCCATCAGAACTCTTAAACTCTTCGGCCAGAGCGTCCCATGGTCAAAACACGTTAAATACCTAGGCCTCACATTAGACAGTAGACTCTCGTGGCATAAACACGCCCTCAATATCAAATCAAAAGCTCACGGAACACTCAAATCATTATTTCCCTTGATCAGTAAATACAGCAAACTTAGCACGCGCACTAAACTCCACCTATATAAAGCGATCGTCAGACCGCAACTGACATACGCCCTTCCGGTCTGGGGCCACGCGAAGAAAACAACGCTACATCACATTCAGATCATTCAAAACAAAGCCCTCCGCATAATTTTAAAAGCACCCTACATCGTCCGTAATTCAAGACTCCACGCAGATACCAAACTACATACTATCCCCGAACATATGCGCGCTCTGGCCGAAAGGTTCTACAGCTCTATATCCCGTCATCCCAACCCAGTCATAAAAGCCTTAGATAACTACAACGCGAACACCAGTTACAGACACACTCGTCCGAAATCAATATTGCGAAACATCCCCCCGACCCCCCCCCCCTCTTTAACTCTAATCATCCCCCCAAATGACCCCCCGATTGTCACTCTGAACACCCCATCATCGATAATTCCTCCGGCAGACAGTTTACCCCCATAGGCAACCGCATTTCTCACCTTCAATAAACATTTTCTACACCTTAATATATTTATAAAAGTCACACACATTTCCCCACTCATTTACTTATCTACATATACTATATTCATTCTTATAATTTATTCACAATTCATTTTTTCATTTTTTTTTTTTTTTCACCCATTCAATATAAAACAGTGTGTGACGACACAAATTTATGTATATTTGTATTTAATATTATGTACATATCATCATATTTATATATGTATTTAATCGTTTATAATTTCTCATAATCATTCATAAAATCAAAACAATTACCACAAACCTATCCTTTCCCGATTCCCAAAAAGATCCAAAAATTTCCAATAAATATCTTAACAGTCAGAACTTATCCGATGAAGGAGTAAGGTGTCCTACCATCGGACCGAAACTCCGAACAAGCTATCCATCACTTGGAAAGTAGAATCTTGCTGACCTCATTTTGCCCTTGATTCGCTACAGGAATTTTATCTCGGTGAGGAGTTACCGAGTAGAGTCTGGCTTATTTTTGACCTAAAAATATATCAGAGACCAGACTTTCCTCAAGGGCGCTCCAAGTCGGGATTCAAACCCACTACTATTGACAGATCAAAAATATAAAAAAGGTTGAGGGAAAGGAAAGGAAGGTTGTATGGCACCGGTGCAAAGACTGTAGTAATAGGTCGAAGGCTGCTGCTCAATGCTCGGAGATTTTGGCTCACGGTGAAAAGTAGCAGGGTGAAGAGATTCCTCTTTAGCAGGTAGTAAATGGTCGCAAGTAAAAGGCAGTAGACTGGAGGAAACTGAGAATGTATATTTTGAATTTTGGGCTCCTTATATGCAGTCAATCGCTCATTGTAAGCGCCTGTTTTCGCCCGTGCATGCCGTGATAACTTGCGAAATATCACAATTCTCGCGAGTTTTCGCATGCATGGGCCGGCCGACTTTTGGTACTGTCTCGCGATGGCCGCATATAAAGAGCATTTCAGTTACGGTCGTGACACAGCACGGACCTCAACAAACATAAAATTATACCAATAATTTATACATAAAAAAATACCAATATTAGTACAAAACAAGAAAATAAATAAATATGTTTTAGGTGACGCATACGTCCGCTATATAAAGGTAGTGGCTGCGGACATTAGATCAGAAACTTTCCCACATCTACATATGTTTAGAAAAACATATTTGTTAAGAAAAGGGAAGACGAACTACAAAAAAACCTTAGTAGATCTTCTGATAAATGATCAACCATAAATTTAGATAAGACTCCTAAAAAATGTTGTCTCCAAGTACTTCCTAAAGCTGTACACGCCACCCATTTCAGCTAACATTTTGATGCATACAAAATGTTAGCTGAAATGAGTTTTTTTATGAATAGTTACTACGTGACAATTTAGAACAGTAAAAAATCTATTTAATTGCAATATTACTCAAGAAAATATAACATTTACTGAAAATAAAGAGTAATTCATTAAATGACAATTTTTCTAAATACTGTGCCAGACTATATAACGTGCAAAGACTTAGAAATAAGACAGCGAAGAAATCTCCACATTCTGTGAACCTTTTTTAAGTTTTTTAAGTTTACCAAACTATCCTTAGCATCTGAATGAAAAATAAAATGTTCTCTCTTTGTATTCTAACGGATCATATATCTTATGCAGTTCACTCCGCTCAAATTCGAAAGATACAATGGAGACATCCAATTCAAGGACTTGAATACAAAAATATAATATTTCAATTCAATCTGTTCATGACACTTGACCCAATGTAGATTTATTAGAAGTCGCCTACTATTCAATAAGAGATTATAGTCAAATTCTTCACGTGAGATGTCAGGTGAGATTCAGGCAATGTGTACGAGTACCAGAAATGTAGATGGTCTCCTAAAAGCTGTATTTGTATGGTACCGGTACAAAGAACTGTAAATATAGGTGGATGGCTGCTGCGCAATGCTCGGAGAATTCAGGTCAATTCCAAAGGCGTAGATCGTTGAAAAGGTAGCAATGGTGAAAAGATTCCTCTTAGGCAGGTATAGCAGGTCTCAAGTAAAACACAGTAGAGTAGAGTGAACTGAGAATAAGTTTATTTTGAAAGGGGCCCTTCTTATGAACGGTCAATTGCAAGAGCTCACACCCCGCAAAATACCACAATTTTTGGGAGTTTGCGCAATGCAGAGGCCTACCGGCCAGCGATCTAATTTCGACGCCAGTCCATAAGTCCACATTTCCGCTTCGGTTGCGATGCATCGCGGACCCTAACAAACATAAATATTTACAAGAACCAAACAAATATATCAATACAATATCAAACTATAATCAATAATTTACACACATTAAAACGATCGAGAAACTAATCCTAATATGTTTTATGATGACGCATATGTCCGATACAGTATTAATTAAACTATCACGTAATTATAGTTCGGAAATTGTAGGATAAGTCCTGTGACAGCTCACAAATTTGCCCCAATACAACCTTATGTAATAATGTACGAGGCATATCCAGAAAGTAAGTGTACTGAATTTTTTAAGATTACAATTTTTTTTATTTAAACAAAAAAAATACGTGGTTACCGTAGTACATATGTAAGCTATTTTTCGACATAATCGCCATTCCTCTCAATGCAGGTGGTGAAGCGGGGTATCAACTTTTTGATGCCTTCCTCGAAGTAGCTTCCCGCCAACCCCTCCGTCCACTTCTCCACCTCCTCCTTTACCTCCTCGTCGGTTGAAAACCTTTTTCCACCCATGTGCAGCTTCAGGGAGGTAAAGAGATAGTAATCTGAAGGTGCTAGGTCAGGGGAATGCGCGGAATGGTTCAGGACATCCCATTTAAACGAGGCGAGCAGTTCCGTCTGTCATTGTCATGCAGCAGGCAGACTTCCTTTGTCAGCATGCCTCTCCTCTTGTTCTGAATCGCCCTCCGCAATTTTTTTAGGGTCTCACAGTATCTTGCAGAGTTGATGGTCTCCCCTTGAGGCATATATTCAATTAAAATTATGCCTTGACAGTCCCAAAACACGGATGCCATGATTTTCTTGGCTGAAATTGTGGTTTTGAACTTTTTGGCGGAGGGTGAAGAGGTGTGACGCCAATGTTGAGACTGCCTTTTGGTTTCAGGCGTGTAGTGTGCAACCCAAGTTTCATCTCCAGTAACGATGGAGCGGAGAAATTCATCTCCATGGAGGTTGCAGCGCCTCAAAAACTCTTGCCCGGCCTCCACTCGATTCAACTTGGCGGGAGATTCGATTGACATTTTTCACGAAACGTGTTGTCGCGTCGACACTTCTCAACGTACTGACCTCGAACCGGTCTCGTTGCGGAGGGGAAGGGTCAGGCTACACGGAAGTGTAGCCAACATGTCGAAAATAAAATCCATCCGGTCGTGAGAGCCTCAGTACACTTACTTTCTGGATACACCTCGTATTTACCTAAATAACTTACTATTTATTAGAATTGAGGCTTATATTAAAGTTGATAAAATAATTAAAATTACTGAACATCGTTACAAGGTTGTATCGGGGCAAATTTGTGAGCTGTCACAGGACTCATCCTAGAATTTCCGAACTATAGCAACCTGTTATATGTGTTTTTATTCTTGCAGGTTCTTCTGGCAGTGCTAATAACAGCTGTTGTCTGTTTATCACTTACGATATTTGCTTTCCAAACAAAAATTGATTTTACAGTTTGCAATGGATTCATGCTTGTGGCAGTCATTATCTTGATTTTATTCGGTATACTAGCGGCATTGCTCAAAATAAAAATACTCTCAATCGTATATTCTGCCATGGGAGCTCTAATATTTTCTATTTCATTAATAATAGACACACAATCTATGATTGGAGGTACCCACAAATCTTCTATATCCCCTGAAGAGTATATATTTGCGGCTCTTAGTATTTATATGGACATAATCAATATATTTATACATATTTTAAGTTTAATTGGCCTTACCAATGATTGAACATAAAATTATTATAGTAAAAATACATTCATTCGAAATGCAGGGGACCAAATTTCACAAAAGAACTTCAATTACGAATTACACGATCACTAAAAACAAAACATTTTGAATATGCGCGTCACTTCTCAGTGGTCGGTTACATCGTGGCCATTTTTTCTAACCGTAAATAAAGTTTTGTGGACATTTTTTTTCATGGGCAGTCAATGCATTCGAATTAATAAAAAACTATAACCGTCACTTATTCAATTTTGTTTCACTTCTATCCTATGCCTGGATCGGATCGCTGAACAAAGCCTTCCTTGTATGGTCAGCGCAAGCGCAAGAGCCAAGCTACATTAAGATATACGGCGCTAACAAGAGCAACTTTCCTATTCGTGATGCATCTATTGACAATTTTGATTCACTTCTTCCTATGCCCGGATCAGATCGCTGAACAAAGCCTTCCTTGTATGGTCAGCGCAGGCGCAAGAGCCAAGCTACATTAAGATATACGATGCTAAAAAGAGCAACTTTCCTATTCGTGATGCATCTATTGACAATTTTGATTCACTTCTATCCTATGCCCGGATCGGATCGCTGAACAAAGCCTTCCTTGTATGGTCAGTGCAGGCGCAAAAGCCAAGCTACATTAAGATATACGGCGCTAACAAGAGTAACTTTCCTATTCGTGATGCATCTATTGACAAATTAAAGAATTAAGGTAAGGTAGATGTCACACAACCTACTTCAAATTTTCAGTTTGTCATATTTCTTATTAGAATCAACTAGAATAATATTTTTTAGTATATGCAATTGAAGAAAAAGTAAAGATCTATTAAAAAGCATACTGCGATCAATTGGCAGACCGCAATCAACTTATTGGGTACCCCTGTTTTATATAAATCATGCAAAATAATTCACTCTTATTTTCATAAGTCATTTATAGCACAAAGAGCAATACAAAAACTCCGTAACTAAAGAATTACTTATTTCATATTCAAATATATGTATTTTTTTTAAATTGTAACAATATGTTGTATTATGTAATTTAATATGTCGGTTCTACATTTTAATGTAATAAATTTATGTTGTTTTATTTCTATGTTTTTTAAAACCTCGTTCCTATAAAAATTGAGAGAATACAGAATAGATAGATGTCAGTAGCAAAACAGATAACCATAAACAATTAAATTGGACTCAGCGCTGTCAGCAAAGTGACCCTTTTTAATTTAGTTTATTTGCAACAATCAGTAAAATCAAATTCTGAAAGAAAGAAGAGTGAAAAGCCTTTATAATAGGAGAGCATGATGAGATTTATGGACATGACAGAAGTGATGTGTGCCGAGTTAGAATGAAGTGGAAATCTGATATCTCTGTCTAACCGAAGAAGAATATGCCTTGATGATGAAGTTAACATCTTTTTCAACAAAAAAATAACTAAATCAATGACAAATATGATGCATTAACTTACTTATTCAAAATGTTTTTTTGGAGAGAATGTTGAGTTAAAAATGATAGCAAAGGCCTTCTTCCTCAAGGCAATGTAAAAAAATATTACTAAATATTGAGTAATGCAATACAATAATCATTTAAGCCAATTCAACACAGTAAAATCTCAGAAAAATATTTTAAACTAGTGGAAAAAAATCAGTTGTTCTGGCAGACGGTATTGACGACCTTCAAACGCTTATAGATAGAATTAATGAAGCCGGTGTGAGGCTAGGGCTGAACATGAATGTGAATAAAACTAAGTTCATGGTGTTTGGCCGGCAGGATCACGTCTTACATTGAACGGTGCTGATATAGAGAGTAAAAAAATGTAAATACCTCGGAAGTATCCTAGTGGAAGACCTCGACCCAGAAACCAGAGTCAAGTGCCGAATTGAAACATCTCGTGCGGCTTTTAATAAAATGAGAAGCGTATTCTACGATGATAATCTAAACTTGAAACTTCGACAACGGTTAGTCAAATGCTACGTTTCACACAAGGGTTCTTCAAAGAGCCAAAGTTGATAGAGAGTTGCTGACTAATGTTAAAATCCGAAAGGTGCCCTATTTGGATCATGTACTTAGAAGAGAAAAGTACAAATTACTGCACCTGATCATCCAGGGCAAAATAGAGGGTCGAAGAGGTGTTGGCAGGAGGCAAATCTCCTGGCTCCGTAATATACGTGATTGGACTGGTATAGGGAACGTTGGGGATCTTTCTTTCTTTCAGGCTGCCGGGGACAAAGATGCCTACTCTCAGGTGATAGTCAACGTTGGGGGGACCTGACATGGCACTGGGAAGAAGAAGAAGAGAAAAAGTCATAAAATTCTTCAAACCCATAGATGATATCAAAGAAATGACTAGAAATAAGAAAAGTTTCATCAGACTATCTTAGTAGGTGATGGTCCGATGAAGTGTTTTGTTACTAGAGCCACAATTTAAAAAGAAAAATAGGGAAAATTGTACAGAAATTGTTTGAAAATGTCTCTAGCTCTGGTATAAAAGCAGAAAGCAACTGAACTGGAATACTCGTACCACTAATATACTCAGAAGTATTAAAAGCTCTTAATAAAATTAATGTAAAAGCACTAAAAACATCAACATTGAAGTTCTCAAGCTTTTTAAAGGTCACGTCAATACTTGACGACTTCTCAAGCTTTTTAAAGGTCACGTCAATACTTGAAAACTTCTCAAGCTTTTTAAAGGTCACGTCAATATAGTACTTGACGAGTTCTCAAGCTTATTAAAGATCACGTCAATACTTGACGAGTTCTCAAGCTTATTAAAGGTCACGTCAATACTTTACACGTTCTCAAGCTTTGTAAAGGTCACCTCAGTATTTGACGAGTTCTCAAGCTTATTAAAGGTCACGTCGATACTTTACGAGTTCTCAAGCTTATTAAAGGTCACGTCAACATTTTATATATGACACTGGAACATTACGATATGAATTTCGTACAATAAGTAGCCATGTACTCAAACTATTCCTTTCTATTATTCATGAATGAATTAGAGGAAAATGCTATTAAAAACTTATTGATAATTTGGTTTTTGAGTTGGGATATACAAAAGAGAAGCATTATTTGCTCTTCAGATTCTAATACTGAAATGCTTTATAGACTATGATAAAACAATCAACAGAGATAAACACAAAATGTTTATAGAACATTAACTCTTAGCACTCAGTTGTCAGCGTACAGGCAACACGTATGAGTATACTTTATTTAGCTCAGTTGACGTGTTTATTATTTCTTTTAGTGTTGAATTTCCCACACAACATACACTTTCTGTGACTGTGCTTCCGTATTTACTTTTACGGGTAAGCCAAAACTTATCTAAATACTGAAATATAATTCACATACATCAACAAGATATCAAGTTTTTGCAGGGTCACGAATTCTTAATTTTATTTTTTTTATTTTTCGGGGGGTCGCAAAGCTAAAAAAGTTAAGAAACAACACTGTAAAAGATCTTCTTCTTCTTCACAGCATTATGTCAGGTTCCCCCAACGTTGAATATCACCTGAGAGTAGACATCTTTGTCCCCGGCAGCCTGAAAAAGATCCCCGACGCTCCTTATACCAGTCCAATCACATATATAACGGAGCCAGGAGATTTGCCTCCTGCCAACACCTCTTCAACCCTCTATTTTGCCTTGGATGATCAGACGCAGTAATTTGTACTTTTCTCCTCTAAGTATATGACCCAAATAGAACACCTTCCGGATTTTAATATTAGTCAGCGACTCTATCAACTTTGGATCTTTGAAGAACTCTTGTGTTGCTGACCATATCAATCCAGGGTATCCGTAGCATTCTCCGATGCATCCACATTTAGAATGCTTCCAGTCGGTTCAAACTATCAACTTTGAGGGTCCATAATTCCACTCCATGCAATAACACTGACCAAACGTAGCATTTGACTAACCGTTGTCGAAGTAAAAGATCTAAAAGGTATATATTAAACTCCACTTTCAATTAATAAAAAATTTATTGAATATAACAAACTACAATTGATGACTCTTAAATAACTAATTTATTTTTTGTTCTTCAATAAGCTTACACCTTTCTCCTTGAGTCTTCCAGCTAAAATCTTATTTCTTACATTTCCTTTTTCTTCCTGCATGTCTTTATGGCGTTGGACAGCAAAGTCCACCTCGGAAATTAACTGCACTATTTTTTCTGCATATTCCTTTTGTGTTTTTAATCTGGTCATTTGGTTACCCTAGAAATAAATCAAGGAAATTTAAAATGTACGCTTTCAATTCAAGTTATTTCCAGTTGAATTTATTCTAAAAGTAAATATTCTGTTCTATATACATAATCTACTACTGCTATGGATCTTATAAAATTATTTCAGTCCAACCGATTTCTGGCTTCAAAACAAACTTAAATGTTCACAATGTGGAAAAACTAAATAAAACATTGTTTGGTTTCTTTCATTACTTATTTCCAGGCATATCAAACTCATTTCAGGCATATCAAACTCATTTCCAGGCATATCAAACTCATTTTGCACCAGGGGCCACATGAACTATATTGCTTCAATAAATAAATATAAGTTTACTGACAGCAACATAGTATAGTATAGAGACATTTATCCGGAGCTTAATTATCCGTAAGTTGGATTAATCATACTATCTTGATCAAAAATTTTTAGGACTTTATTCATAAAATCGAAAATACAAGTTTATTCATCAAAATCGATATCTTCCCCTTCAAAGTACTCCCCATCGACTGCAACGCACTTACGCCAGCACTTGATCCAATCCTCGAAAGACCGCTGGTACTCAATTTTCGGTATGTCCATCAGAGCCGTCTTCGATTTTTTCATGACATCCTCTCGGGCGCTGTAACGCGTTCCGCGAAGCGGTTTTTTAAGTCGGTTGAACAGAAAAAAGTCGCAGGGAACCAGATCAGGTGAATTCGAAGGCTGCTGGATAGTATTCGTGTTGTTTTTGGTCAAAAACTCATGGAAATCATGTCTTTCGCGATTTCAACGCGGTCCTTTTTTTGCATGAAATTGAGGTTTTTCGGCAACAGTTTTGCAGCGACACGTCTGAGGCCCAAATCATTAATCAAAATGTCTTGAGCGGATTCATAAGCGATGTTCAAGTCCTCTACCAGCTCTCTAATGGTCAATTTGCAGTTTTCGGTCAACATTTCTTTGATTTTATAGATGTTTTCATCGATTTTCGACTGCCACTGCGTTCGTCATCCTCGGCCGACTCACGACCACTTCTGAAGCGTTCGTGCCACCAAAAAACACTTCTCCAACATTTCCAAGGTCTGTGGACCGTTAAATCCGTTTTTCACACAAAATTTAATGCAAACTCGTTGATGCCATTTTCAAACTTGTAAAAAATCGAAAACACGCACAAAGGTAGATGTACTCAGTACAGCGTAACTTTTACAAATGTCAAGCTATGACGCTGAAATTTGGAGGGAAGTGTCAATGATAGATGTGGTAACCTAACAAAAAAAAAAGAATTCCAATCGGGTGACTGACAGCGCCACACGGTGGCCGGTCCTAAAACTTTTTGATCAAGGTAGTAGTCCTCTGTACAATGTTTTTTTAATAGTCCCAAAAAATATTTTTTTCCAAATTTTTAACGAACATCCACTTATTGAAAATTACAAAGCAAGAACCTAAACTGTTATAAAATCTATGTGTATGGCACCGGTACAAAGAACTGTATCATAGGCAAATGGCTGCTGCGCAATGCTCGGAGAATTCAGGTCAATTCCAAAGGCGTAGATCGATGAGAGAAGGTAGTGGGGTGAAGAGATTCCTCTTATGGCAGAATGTAGCAAGTCTCAAGTAAAACACAGTGTACTGAGAATAGGTATGTGAATTTATTTTGGAAGGGACCCTTCTTATGAATGGTCAATCGGTCATCGCAAGCGCCATTTATCACCACTGCCTATGCTCACACCTCGCGAAATACCACAATTTTCGGGAGTTTACGCGCAAATGCAGAGGCCAGCCAGCCAGCGATATAGTCTCGACGACCGTCCATAAGTCTACATTTCCGCTGCAGTCGTGATGCAGTGCGGACCCAAACAAACACAAATATTTACATACAAAACCAAACAAATATCAAATTATAAACAAGAATCTATACACATACAAATCAAACATATACCAGAATTTACATATTAAATTACTAATATTATGTTAACAAGAAAACAACTAAATAAGTGGCGCATACGTCCGGTACACTATGGTTCATATTATACCAATTAACTAACGCCAGTAAGTTGGCGGTGTTTCCCTATATCCGCACTGACACAAAGTATGTGGATCTGGGTTTTTCAAATATAATTGCCACGGTATGATACCCGCATTTAGCAGTTGTATCTATCAAATATTGAGAATTGCGTAACAAAATTTATTTAGAATCCAACACATAAATACGAGGCATATCCAGAAAGTAAGTGTACTGAATTTTTGTAGGTTACAATTTTTTTTATTTAAACAAAAAATTACGTGGTTACCGTAGTACATATGTAAGCTATTTTTCGACATAGTCGCCATTCCTCTCAATGCAGGTGGTGAAGCGGGGTATCAACTTTTTGATGCCTTCCTCGAAGTAGTTTCCCGCCAACCCCTCCGTCCACTTCTCCACCTCCTCTTTTACCTCCTCGTCGGTTGAAAACCTTTTTCCACCCATGTGCAGCTTCAGGGAGGTAAAGAGATAGTAATCTGAAGGTGCTAGGTCAGGGGAATGCGCGGGATGGTTCAGGACATCCCATTTAAACGAGGCGAGCAGTTCCTTCTTGGCGTTGGCCGTGTGTGATCTGGCATTGTCGTGCAGCAGGCAGACTCCTTTTGTCAGCATGCCTCTCCTCTTGTTCTGAATCGCCCTCCGCAATTTTTTTAGGGTCTCACAGTATCTTGCAGAGTTGATGGTCTCCCCTCGAGGCATATATTCAATAAAAATTATGCCTTGACAGTCCCAAAACAATTTCGTCAATTTCATCAGTCACAATTGAAGGTCTTCCGCTCCTCTGATCATCATGCATAGACGTACGACCGTTTTTAAACTCGCGACACCACTTGTACACACTCGTACGATTCATAGCTTTATCACCATATGCAGTTTTCACCTCATTATAAACCTCAACCGGAGGTTTTCCAAACGAGATAACGGATGGGAACGGACCCTTCCAAACGAGATAACGGATGACGCCACGTATTTCGCACTTGGCGGGAGATTGGATTGACATTTTTCACGAAACGTGTTGTCGCGTCGACACTTCTCAACGTACTGACCTCGAACCGGTATAGACATAGGGCAGATAAGTTCACATACATCCCTAGTCACTTCATTCTGTATTCTATCATACATTGTCCCTCCATGTATTTGTCTCAAAGCACGCATTTCTACAGCATTTATTCAGCTCCTCTTAGTCTAATTCCAGGTCCATGTTTGACTCCCTTTTACACCTGTTTCTTTATTGAATATAAATACAAATCACATTATAAGAGTGTCATATTACATAAATATAAGAGTGTCATATTACATAAATACCTAAATATATACATTTTAGTAGTATTTTGGATACCTATTACAAATAAAAAATTAACATGTATCTATGTTGTACAGCACCGGTACAAAGACTAAAATTAACATGTATCTATGTTGTACAGCACCGGTACAAAGACTAAAATTAACATGTATCTATGTTGTACAGCACCGGTACAAAGACTGTAAAATTAACATGTATTTATGTTGTACAGCACCGGTACAAACACTGTAAAATTAACATGTATCTATGTTGTACAGCACCGGTACAAAGACTAAAATTAACATGTATCTATGTTGTACAGCACCGGTACAAAGACTGTAAAATTAACATGTATTTATGTTGTACAGCACCGGTACAAACACTGTAAAATTAACATGTATCTATGTTGTACAGCACCGGTACAAAGACTAAAATTAACATGTATCTATGTTGTACAGCACCGGTACAAAGACTGTAAAATTAACATGTATTTATGTTGTACAGCACCGGTACAAAGACTGTAAAATAGGTGGATGACTGCCGCTCAATCCTCGGAGATTCCGGTTTACTTCTTGCGTTTTCAAAGAAGAGCAGGGTGAAGAGATTCCTCTTTGGCAGGTAGAGAAGTTTATCGAAATAAAAACACAGTAGACGTTCCAGAAAATGAGAATATATTTTTTAACTGACTGACTGAGCCGAGTTCTCTTAATACAGTCTGTTTGACAAGAACGTGTACGACCAAACCCGCTGACCAGACCAAAGCTGGATGCGAAAGTATTTTCCAACTAAACGCCTCAATCGTTTCCTTGACCGGTTTTGCTGTGTGCGATGGTGCATTATCATGAAGCAAAATCACTTTGCGTTGCCTCTTTTGATATTCTGGTCGTTTTTCACGGAATGCTTGGTTCAAATCCATAATTTGTTGTCGGTTCAGTATTACAGGTTTCGCCAGGTTTTAGCAACTCATAATAGATAACACCCTTCTGATCCCACCAAACACAGAGCATTGTCTTCCGTCCATAGCGATTTGGCCTTGCAGTCGATGTCGCTGGTTTGCTTGGAGTTATCCATGATCTTTTACGCTTAGGATTCTCGAAATATATCCATTTTTCATCGCCAGTTACATGCGTTTCAGCGTCATCCTCATCCAACAATGCTTGCAATTCGGCGTCTTCAAACTTTCTCGGTGGTCTTCCACGTTCTTCGTTTCTCACGTCAAAATCGCCACTTTTGAATTTTTTAAACCACTCAAAGCACTGTGATTTACCAAGAGCATGCTCATCGTAAGCTTCGACAAGCATGTGATGCGATTCTGCAGCAGTTTTCTTCAAATGGTAACAGAAAATTAATGCTGTCCGCAAATCGTAGTTTTCAGGCACAAAAACAGACATGTTCAACGCTATGAAAACATATGTAGTTGTATGAAACTTGTATTGTTGTGAGTTAAAAGCTTTTGACAAATGTAAACACAAGAAAAAGGCACCAATGACGCGGTTTGACAGTCACTACATTGACAACTAGAGACAACTATGAACAAATTCCGGTTTCATATTTACAGACCTGGTATTTATAATAATTTTTTTATTACAATCATTTTTCGTAACATTTTTATATAAATCTTCATCTTGTCGGAAATCTAGACTGTGTTGCTTTTATCCAACAGTATTTTTATTTCATGAGTTATAAAAAAATCACAGCTTGGCCATGCTTGTTACAGACCACTGGCGTAAACTATATTGGAAACAATTATAAAACTAACTTACTCCCATTGGTGTCGGTCTACCATCTAAGAATGTGTAATCAGGAAGTTCAGTGAGGGGGCCCGAAGAAGATCTGTTTTGTGCAAACCCTTGTTTGATACGCCATTTAGCACCGCAAAAAACTGGCGATGAATGAATTTGATTACGAAGGGATACTGAAATTAAAACATTTTTTTTACTATACATTTTTATTTATTTAAAGAAACAAAATTAATAATAAATTATACACAAATCTCTGAGATGGTTTGGGTATCTAAAGATGATAATCTAAGCGGGGCGTATGGATACCGCACGATCTAACGGATGAGACCAAAGTGGCACACAAGCGCATATGCGAAGATTTAATCGAAAAAGAAACAAATACCGTATTTTACGGACTATAAGACGCACTTTTTCTTCAAAAAATTGCCTCCAAAATTCAGGTGCGTCTTATACTCGAAATTAATATAAAAATGTCCAGTGTTTGATTTAAAATTTCCGCCAGTCTTAAAAATGGCCATATATTCGATGCCGCGGGAAACCTATCTCTATCTGGCAACATTGGATTCAACTAGCAACAGAAGTGAACCGATGCAACGAATATGAGTTGCGGGGATTCACAAGCTTGCTAACACTGTCTCCCTCCCGCCCCGCCATCACAAACCCAGAACATCGTCTAGCCTATGATGCATCATTGCAGTCTACGGTGCCAGTGAGCTTGAATTGAAAGTGATTTGTGTTATCGGTAACAGTACAATATTTTTGTTAGTAGCTAGTTTCGCAATGAGAAAAAATAAAAGGTATTCATATGGTGCTGGCGCTATAAATTGAGTTCGGCTATAAAGTTCGGTTTTATAAACTAAGAAATTTTTATTAGTCTTTTTTTTTAATTGCCTAAAAATTAAGGTGTGTCTTATAGTTCGTAAATTAAGGTGCGTCTTTTAGTGACTAGAGACGAAAAGTGGGTGTTATATTCGAATCAATGACGTAAACACCAATGGCTTTCAAAGGGGCAGATAGCCAAACTGACCCCTTGGCCGGGGCTAACGGAAAAAAAGTGCTTTTGAGTGTATGGTATGGTGTGATGCAAAAGGCATAATTTATCACAGTCCTTCCTTACGGTAAAACAATTAAGAGTGAAGTATACTGTGCCCAACTCGAAAATTTGAATGCAGCAATAAGGCTAAAGAGACCTGGTTTATTTAAATCGACATTCAATTTTATTGCAACATGACAATGCCCGACCCCATACATCGAAGATGGATGAAAATAAAATAAAGGAGCTTGGATGGAAAACTATTCTTCACCCCCCATATAGTCCCGATTTGGCTCCTTCAGTTTATCATTTATTTAGATCTATGCAGCATTATTTAGCTGAAATAAAATCGCACTTTAGAAGTTAAAATAAAATTATATTTTGCTTTTGGCAATGTGATATGAAATATGTCAATATCCGAAGCAGTCCCGCTGAAAAGAGTTAAGACCCTTCCAACAGGCATAGCGGCTGGAAGACCCGTTCTTGAGTACAGTTCTTGCCGGCGCAGTCTAGTGTAATTGTTAGGAATATTTAACGCTAATCTTTGTAGTAATCCTGGACAGCTCACACTCTTCGAACGAGTCTGACAACATATACCAATTTATAAAGTATCCATAATTATTGTTTATTTATTTTCAAAACGAATCTATTTTATATCTAAGATGAATAGTTTAAAAAAACGAAGTCAATTCAAGAATGGTTTCATTGTAATCACAAAATAATACTCACAAGATGTATTAAAAAAAGTTTGTTTGAAAATCCTAGTAATGCTGGACATGTTTTAAAAGTTTAAACTCTAACAATAAACCAAATGAAAAAAAATTCTCAATTTCCCTATTGCATTCGAAAATCCGAGGTTATGTTGAAACTGACTCTCAAATATTCTTCCTCTTCTTGAATAATAGCTATGAACACCTATATTTGAAAGAGTGTACGCCAGTGTCAAGTGAAGAAACATTAATTTTGAAAAAAAATATGCATTTTTGATAATGCAATTACTCTATGGTTAATACTCTGCTTTCCCTTCAAAACAAATAAATCTTTCGCCTTTTACTAAAGATTTCCGTGGATGGGAACTCTGAAATGAGCCTTAAACTAAACTCTATGTTTAATGATATTATACAAGACTGAATTTCCCAAATTTCCACTTGAACGCGATATACGAGTAGAAGATACTATAATGAACATAACATAGTAACAGAACATAGTAAAATACTTATTTTTCACTAAGGTGATTCAACTATAGTAAAATACTTATTTTTCACTATGGTGATTCAACTTTATTTTTTTAATTGTGTCATGAATTAATGACGAAACATTGAGATATCCATACGAATATTTTGTTCCGAAGGTTTTATTGTCTCACAGGTTGAGGATTAAGCTTATTGACTTTAAAAGTGATTTGGAATTATCCTCTGTATCCCAATTTCACGGGATCGGGCTTCCTAATATTTTGCAAGTGCCGCACATAAATAAGAATTATTGCAATTTTTTTTCCAATATTTTTTTCGATATATGGCTTTACGATGAAATTCATACTTATATTTTTTTTAAAGGGATTGCTTTGGATGCAGGGTACAAAAAAAGTTTTCAATCAGTGTAAATCTGAAGGGAAAAAACGATACTACAACTAGATATAAAGAGAAAACATTTATTGAACCAACAAGAAAATATATTTGTATGGTAATATAATGACTTAGAATTCCAAGTAATTAATTCGTAAATGTATTTGTATGCGAATAAAAGAAAAATAATTCGTCATATATGACTGCGGGCCATAGGTTGGCCAGTCCTGCTTTAGATAATGGACTGTTGAGGACGTTCAACGAAGGTGTATTAAGTGAAAACCACTATGCCACATTATTTTTGACTGATACTTGCAATGAATTGTAAAATCCCAGACTAAATAATAATCCCAGACTTCATATTAGAGATTATTCTTTGTGTAAGTGTGCCCAGGAGGAGGGAAACCTTGAACACATACTTTTCTCCTGTTCTCTAAATATTTTCCCTTTGATCTTTAAGAAACAAACAAAAAATTTATCCCCGCAAATCTTTTCTAATTGTTGAGTCTCAATAAAATGTTCAAATTTATTAGTATCATTCATTTTATTAACCGGAATAAGATTAACTTTTAATAAAAAATATGTATAATATATGCACATCGATAGCTGTAATTTAAACAGATCGTTCGCTCGCTTACTACATATTTAATTCTTATCTTATTATAAATATACATTTATTATAGCTGTAAACTTTGTAGTTTGGATGTCTTTCTTTTGGGTTATAATCCTAGGATTAGTCTGCACCAAGCACTCAATCCCTCCCCTCATCTCTGTCATCCTCCAGTCTCTTCATCTCCTGGTAGCTGCCACAGCGCACATCCCGGATCACTCGATCCATGTAGCTATATCTAGGGCGGCCTCTATGGTTATTACACTCAATCATTCCCTCGGCGATGGTAAGGAGCAGGCCTGGGTGCCTGATGTTATGGCCTATTCAACTGGATCGTTGTTGGGCAACTCTATTTAGAAGTTTGTTTCTCCAGCCTCGCTCAATACCTCATCGTTTCGGATGTGATCTGACCAATGAACCCTGGCCATATGCCTGTAGCACCACATCTCAAAGGCAGCCAGTAAAATGGCACATGTAAAATAGTTTAACTCCATAGTATCTCACTAGTCCCAGGCCGATTTGCTTAAGTATATTCAAAATATCAATGACGGATGCGATAACCAAGTGCACCATAATTGATATTTTGAGTGTGTTGTCCATATGAATAGAACTAACAAGATCCAATGAAGTGGACGTCACTTGACACTGGCGTATACTCCTTCATATATAGTAGTTCACGGCCATTATTCAAGAGGAAGACTTGACACTGGTGTATACTCTTTCATATATAGGAGTATACACCACAACCATTATTCTAGAAGATTTTTCGAATGTATTGTTTATGCGCATTACATTCTGTGCTCCGCTCGTTTCAGCTGTGTTGTGCATTGTTATTACGGTGTTGTGCAATATATAGTAATATCCGAATACCATATACGATTACAATTGAATTACGTAAGATATCTGTAATGTAAGTGCAATTTATCTAATGTTATTTAGCTGCTATTACTAATTATTCCCGGTACTATTGATCCACCTCCATTTTGTGTCAATATGACTCATTTGCACTATAAACATTGTAGTTTTTATGTATATATTTCAGACTGTCATTTCTTATTTGATTAATATTCGTATCAGTTTTTTTTCATATCAGAAGTTGAAGCGAATGTATATGTTCTTTATTATATTTAACATCCAAAAACATCGTAATTTAACAAGAAAATATATATTTTTTTAAATTTCATATTTTATCGTTTATCCGTAAGTATATACATACAGCTGTTTTGTAAGGAACGCAGTTTTCGGAATGTCACGGTTATTATGAAAATGTTTATTTCAATTGTGTAATGGAATTATGCTAAAATAAGAAATCTTTTATATTGGTTACTTGAGATTGATAGGTTGTCCGGAAAGTGATTTCGTATGTTTTTTTCTGAAAAAATCAAACGCAAAATTGCATCATATTGTTCGTGGACGGTGGTTTTCAATATTTCAGCAATATCTCGTGTTCTCGTTATTCTTCGACAGTCGTATCAACATTACGGAATTTTTTTATGCACTAAATATCTTTTTTGTTGTTTGTGTCTCATTTTTTCTTTTGCATTATACATGCCATCACGCAATCTCCCTGTCAGGGTATGCATAGAGGACAGAGCGCCAGACTTTTCTATCTTAACTTACGTCCTTAACCTCCTCCACATATATACAACTTCTATGATTTTTCTGACTACATTTCGTTCTTTCAAAATATTATTAGGAGTACAAATAAGATCGGTCCGTTTCCAAAAGATGGCTCTGGCTGTTATGAATGGTTCATAGTGACAGCCGATTTTGGCGGTTTCAGAGAGGTTAGACATCTGCCAATAATATTCAGTTTATATCGCTTTGAGTTTCATGCAAAAACCTTGTTTTGTACAGTGTTGAAAATGTCGAACTTTGTGTTAACCAAGCAGCATTTGCGGGAGGTTTTAATTTTCTGCTTTAATTGGAAGAAAAGTGCAGCTGAAGCCCATCGAATGCTTGTCGAAGTTTATGGTGACGCTACTCCAACTGATAAATCATGTAGGGAATGGTTTCGACGTTTCAAGGATGGAGATTTCAGCGTCGAAGACAAGTCTCGCTCTGGACAGCCAAAAAAATTGGAGGACAAAGAATTAGAGGCATTACTCGAAGAAGATCAGAGTCAAACGCAAGAGGATGTTGCAGAATCATTGGGAGGGACTCAACAAGCCGTTTCCGTACGATTGAGAGCCATGGTAATGATTCAAAAACAAAGAAATTGGGTGCCTTATGAACTGAAACCGAGAGACGTTGAAAGGTGATTTTTCACTTGCGAGCAGCTGATTCAAAGGCAACAAAGAAAAGGTTTTTTGCATCGGATTGTAACTGGAGATGAGAAGTGGATATTCTACGACAACCCCAAGAAGAAAAAATACTACGCTAAGCCCGGTCAATCGTTGCCATCGACCTCAACATCAACACCAAAATCGAACATACATGGTTCGAAGATCATGCTCTGTATCTAGTGGGACCAAAGGGGGTGTTGTTTACTATGAGGTACTGAAACCTGGCGATTCCATTACGGGCGATCGGTATCTGCTACAAGTAATTCGTTTGAGCCGTGCATTGCGAGAAAAACGGCCGGAATACGAGCAAAGACATGATAAAGTTATTCTTCTTCATGACAACGCTCGGCCTCATGTCGCAAAAGTCGTAAAAAAATATTTGAAAACGCTCAAATGGGATGTTTTACCGCACCCGCCGTATTCCCCGGACATTGCTCCTGATTACTGGTTGTTCCGAAGGATGCAGCACGATTTGACATGTCACCGGTTCACTTCTTTTGTAGAAACCGAAAATTGGCTCCAAACTTGGATCGCCTCAAAAGGCTAGAAATAAATGCATTTTTGAATATAAAAAAACGGACCGAACTAATTTGTACACCCAATATAAATTAATATTTATTGATAGAAACATAATATATATATTTCAAGATAATGGCGAAGAAAATACATTTCAAATTGAAGCTATTAAAGGTTTGGACTGATCTAATAACAAAGACTGACGAAGAAGAAACTGCCCAAAGGGACTCCTTCTCTGGTGGCGACACACCTGGGTATGAAAATAATGCGATGACATTTTTAAGAATGTCACGGGAATAGGAAAATGAATCACAATGCGATAATAATATTCAAAGGCTAATTTATATAGCTCTATTTAGAGTCCAAACTCTCGCGGGTGCTCTAATTCAGGATTTGAAACCTCCCGAAAAGAATTGTCTTCAAGTACTTCGTAAAGCTGCATATGCCACCCATCTCTCTGACACTAGGAGGTAGAACATTCCATACTGCAGGACCATCAACGGAAAAAGCTCTATCATAATACACCTTGCTTAACCCTTACAGGCTTAGTGGTACACGTTATGTACCACCTTTTTTTGACGCTGTACTGCTGCACAGTGGTATACGCAATGTACCAATTATTAAACCTCTCTCTATTGCTGCATGAACGCTCAGATTATGTGCCACTTTGTATAATATAATACTTATGACTCATGTCCGCACAGCTGCAGGACTGGTCCTGTTCAAATTCATTTAGCTTCTAATATTATTGACAGTTAGTTGTCCTTGGTGTGCTGACTTGTGCGTATAAAAGAAAACGTTATATATTTGTATTAAATTTTAATAAAAAATAGTTATGTTGTGATAAAATTGACTTCAGTAATTGTGGTAAATTTATATTAACCCTGAGAGATCGGCGCACTGCTATAGCAGTGGAAGAAATTTGTTCTACCCTTGTATTCTAAATGAATATCATTCATTTAGAATACAAGGGTACATATTCTAAAATATATTTATGTTGTAAAGATATTTGTTTTTTGTTTTTTTGTTGTTTAAAATAAATATTTATCACGAACGTCCGAATCGTAAATATATCTCAGCACTAGATAGACAATTATATTTTTTTCTCGTAGCGCTCTCAGGGTTAAGGTTAAAAATTAATTTTACTTGGATGTATTTCGGCATTATTTGGTGGTATGTTAGAAGTACCAGTGGAAATATGGACTAGTGGTACATAAGTTGTACCACCTCACCAGGAGTCCGTTGACCTACCGAGGAAGTGGAAATGTGTTAATTTAGCATTTGTATGTATCATTTTTCAAACACATTAAAAAAAATAATGAGAAACTTGACTTTTTATTTTTTGTGCAGCCTGAGTAAAAATAAGTGAAGTTTACCTGTGCATGTAAGGGTCAAGGCCTAGAGTTCAAACAGCCTAGCAAGTTGCCAGTACTTTCACAGAAAACCTCGAATGCAGCAATATTATCATTATCGGAGTAGCCAATCGGTCCAATGATTTAAATTTAATTTTTGCACTTGATTTAAGCTTATTTGTAAAACCAAGAAACAATGAATAACAAATCTTAATTTGTTTAAAGTTTTCTTATAAAATACAGTAGATCCAATTATTGAGGGCTCAATTACTCGTGAGTTAGATTAACCGTGATCCTCTGTAGTACAATTTTTTTTATTAGTAAACCCTAAATATATTGTTTTTTAAATTTTTAACAAACGTTCACATTTTGAAAATTACAAAACTGTTATAAAATCTATAGTTTACATTATACCAATTGACTAATGTTAGTGATAAGTTGGTGGTGTTTCCCCGTGTTCACACCGACACGAAAATATGTGGATCTGGAGCTTCCCAATGTAATTGACGCAGTATACCTGCGTTTAGTTTAGTTAGTATTATCTGTCCAGCATTGAGAAAGAAAGAATGCTCAAAATACCTTTCGTCGTCGTTCTATTCCCAATTTCTTTGGGCGAATTAAAAAACAAGTTAGTCCAGGGTGGCCTTACTGTACTGATAGGGTTTGTAAGGGTATAAAGCAATGAATTATTATACTTTTTAAATATGGACAAATTTTTTAACAGCACTACAATTCTAAAAGAAAATTTTCAGCAGTCAATATGCTAAATAACATTTAGAAAGGAAAATGTGAGGAACTTTTTATTAATTGTAATTTATTTTTAACAAACACTGTTTATTCCACTTTTTTGTGACGGTATAACCCTACCGGTTTCAAGGCTTTCACCTCATCTTCAGGGGAGCGCAAACGAGACTAAATGCTGTTCGAACTGGTACCGATATAGACACTTCAACGGTTGGAGGCGGGGGGGTGAGGAAGGCTAGGGATAATTTAGGCCAAGAGCGGGGAGATTTTGGGGAAATAACTGTTCAACAGATGCTCCGATCGGTATACTGACTTAGAAATTTCATACTTTTTCTATCGATGTATGAAATTTCATACTTTTTCATACTTTTTCTATCGATGATGCCAAATTCTTACATATAAGCGGCAACGGAAATAAATTGGACAGATTAGAGGCCCTAGAAATTTCTAAGTCAATATACCGATCGGAGCATCTGTTGAACAGTTATTTCCCCAAAATCTCCCCGCTCTTGGCCGAAATTATCCCTAGCCTTCCTCACCCCCCAGCCTCCAACCGTTGAAGTGTCTATATCGGTACCAGTTCGAACAGCATTTAGTCTCGTTTGCGCTCCCCTGAAGATGAGGTGAAAGCCTTGAAACCGGTAGGGTTATACCGTCACAAAAAAGTGGAATAAACAGTGTTTGTTAAAAATAAATTACAATGTAATTTATTTTTAACAAACACTGTTTATTCCACTTTTTTATGACGGTATAACCCTACCGGTTTCAAGGCTTTCACCTCATCTTCAGGGGAGCGCAAACAAGTCTTGTTTGCGCTCCCCTGAAGATGAGGTGAAAGCCTTGAAACCGGTAGGGTTATACCGTCATAAAAAAGTGGAATAAACAGTGTTTGTTAAAAATAAATTACAATGTCTTTAAACCTCCACAACGTTAATGCCTTAACTATAAACAACAAATTACAATGTCTTTAAACCTCCACAACGTTAATGCCTTAACTATAAACAACATATTTTTATTAATATTTTTTAGGTTTGATTAGGTGATTTTATGCAATGAATGATCTGTATACAAGTATAAAATCAAATATTTAGTTTATTCAACGGCCTCGGTTTTATAATGTGATCATATCTAAGTGCTAAAAATTAATTATTTATTCCATAACCTTCATTATTTATTCTCAATAACATTCCATAATATTTAATTCAATGTTTCAAATATATATATAACATGTTTTCCCCAATTTATGACCGTCTTTTCATTTGATTTATTGAAACCATTTTTGGATATATAATATTTTGGTGTTCAACATGAAAGGATTCATTTTTTATTTATTTATTTTGTACATATACAGGTTAAATACAATTACATACAAAGTTTAAAGATAATTGTACTAGTATATAGTTATCCCCCGTTTAGCGATAGAGACACATTTTTCAAAAAATTTCGTTAACAGAATTATCATTAACGGAAGTAAAAATAACACGTTAAGAATAGGAATAAAGTCTTAAAATATTTTTATCGATTGAAACGTTTTTTTATTTACTAAATGAATGCAAGTTTTTGCAAATGTATTAGGTGTTAACATAAGTCGTGTCTGTTTTTTTTTTCAAATTTAAAAATGAGCACCAAAAGTAAAACAAAATGGTAAATGTTATACATCATTCAAAAGATAATTTTCTGCTCTACAAGATATTGTGTTTGCTTTTACGTTACATATATTATTTTATTTGATTACAAGCCTTCAAAATGGAATGTCAAGTAGACGAAAGTGAGCATTTTCGACACCTTCTGTTCGCGTTCATTCGAGGGAATAAAGCTGCTTGCGATATTTGCGAATTGTACGGTGAAGATGCTATGAATGAAAGGACATATGGTAGATGACGGTATACAGTCATGTGACTACAATTCATCTGCTCAGTCAATTATACGGTGGTTTGAAGGGGATCTTCATGAATAATATCGTTTAAGTGGTCCTCATCGAAGTCCACTGGTCGTCCGGAACGCTACATGTCTTTCAGGACGAAATTACCGTCTTTGAAACGCAAAAACCATCATCGAGCTGTCCTTTCATTCATAGTATCTTCATTGTACACTTCGCAAATATCGCGAGCAGCTTTGGCAACTTTATTCCCTACGCGAACAGAAGGTGTCGAAAATGCTCACTTTCATCTGCTTGACATTCCATTTTGAAGGCTTGTAATCAAATAAAATAATATGTGTAATGTAAAAGCAAACACAATATCTTGTAGAGCAGAAAATTATCTTTCGCATGACGTATAACCTTTACCATTTTGTTTTACTTTTGGTGCTCATTTTTAAATTGGAAAAAAACAGACAAAACTTATGTTAACACCCAATATAGTATTATATTATAATTATATGTAATACAAAAATTCTAAAAAATAGGGATTCAAGTGAAGAGAATTTAGAAAAGGAGTGATATTTTAATTTTTCGCCCTTTCTTCTTGTCATGTAACATCTCACTGTAAGCATTTACGTTTCTACCACACAGCTTCACCCAAAATCAGGACCATTTTCTGATTAAACATCTAACAGGTGAGAGTTTAGCTGCCGGCTCCTACACATTGATATCAGAATTAGCATCTTCTCGTTTTTCAAATTTTCTTTAGTTAATTCTTGTAGTTTCTCACCCGTAATAGGATTGGCATCATCCAATAAGGTCTGAATATCTTTAGCGTCAACTTCATTGAAATCTAGTTGGTCCGCCATATAAACCTATTTATTTTTATCAATTATGTTAACACATCGATCAATAAGTCCCAGGACCAACCAACAGATGGCGCCTCTAATAACAAATCCATAGCATTCTCAGTTAGTACCAACCTTTGGAAGTTACGTGTCAAACTTTCATGACATTGTGTCATTGAGTTACAGTGGTTTTAGTGACGCTACTTTTGCTATTTTCAAAACAATGGGAAAACCCCGAATTTCGTGTGTTGATAAAACATTGCTTTTTAATTGGAAAAAATACCGTTCAATCTCAGCTATGGCTTGAAAAGTCTTATCTGGGCTCTGCTCCGTCGAAAACAACCATTTGTCGGTGGTATGCTGATTTCGAACGCGGTCATACAGACACAAATGATGCTGAACGCTCTGGTCGTCCAAATAAGGCTGTTACACCAGAAAACATTAAAAAAAACTCAAAATCGTGATGAAAAATCGCAAAGTAAAGTTGTGTGAGATAGCTGACATCCTGAAGATATCATTTGGTCTACACACACAGCTGGCATAGAAAAGTTAGGAAAGCGTTGGAATGAATATATCGCTCTTGAAGGAGACTATGTTGATGAATACAGAAGAATTTTGACAAACAAATGTTGTTTTAGTAGTTAGTCCCGGGACTTTATGATTGATGTGTTATAAACAAATTTATTTTTATCAATTATGTTATAACGAGGTATCGTTTACAGAAATAACGTAAAGTGAGGTTTATGGCGCGAGTGTTATCGAATTATTGGGGTTTTCGAAACAGCGGAATCAATCAGTGAACTGTAATTATTATTATGGATAAAGTGTTGAAAAATTTCAAATTAACGGTGTTTTACTGTATTGATAATAAGGTTTATGTAGATCTCCTTTTTTATAACTTATCTAGAAGTGATATGAAGTTTCGACATAGGCAAATATTGATAAGATAAATTCTCAACCAATATATATTTATAGTTTATATAAAACTGTGATTTTGATAAAAAATATATAAAACTTTATTTAGTGAAGACAACTGTGATTTTACTGACATAAATTAATTTTATATAATGAAAGTAACGAGTTACTGGTTATAAAAGCAAGTACTGGTCTTGATTTTCATTTATTCACGTGTCCTGTAACCTGACAGTTACAAGTTTGATTCTTGATTATGGTCAATTTGATTTAAAAAAAGGGGTTTTTATTTAGTTGTCACTTCAACCCTCTTTAACATTTTTCTGTTTGGAAGAAATCACCGCTTGACATAACAGACCCGTCAGGTTATACCGTAAACAAAAATGTGTCACAATATAATACAAGAAAGTAATATATAACTATTGTTATATCATAGCATTGAGTAAGCTTGTCAATCCATTTTATGAATAGATTATGCTAGTACATGTGTTTGATATGTGTGAACCTTTATACGATGCATATCCAGAAAGTAAGTGTACTGAATTTTTGTAGGTTACAATTTTTTTTATTTAAACAAAAAAATTACGTGGTTACCGTAGTACATATGTAAGCTATTTTTCGACATAGTCGCCACTCCTCTCAATGTAGGTGGTGAAGTGGGGTATCAACTTTTTGATGCCTTCCTCGAAGTAGTTTGCCGCCAACCCCTCCGTCCACTTCTCCACCTCCTCCTTTACCTCCTCGTCGGTTGAAAACCTTTTTCCACCCATGTGCAGCTTCAGGGAGGTAAAGAGATAGTAATCTGATGGTGCTAGGTCAGGGGAATGCGCGGGATGGTTCAGGACATCCCATTTAAACGAGGCGAGCAGTTCCTTCGTGGCGTTGGCCGTGTGTGGTCTGGCATTGTCATGCAGCAGGCAGACTCCCTTTGTCAGCATGCCTCTCTTGTTCTGAATCGCCCTCCGCAATTTTTTAGGGTCTCACAGTATCTTGCAGAGTTGATGGTCTCCCCTTGAGGCATATATTCAATTAAAATTATGCCTTGACAGTCCCAAAACACGGATGCCATGATTTTCTTGGCTGAAATTGTGGTTTTGAACTTTTTGGCGGAGGGTGAAGAGGTGTGACGTGACCGTTTTTAAACTCGCGACACCACTTGTACACACTCGTACGATTCATAGCTTTATCACCATATGCAGTTTTTACCTCATTATAAACCTCAACCGGAGGTTTTCCCTTTCAAACGAGATAACGGATGACGCCGCGTATTTCGCACTTGGCGGGAGATTAGATTGATATTTTTCACGAAACGTGTTGTCGCGTCGACACTTCTCAACGTACTGACCTCGAACCGGTCTCGTTGCGGAGGGAAAGGGTTAGGCTACACAGAAGTGTAGCCAACATGTCGAAAATAAAATCCATCCGGTCGTGAGAGCCTCAGTACACTTACTTTCTGGATACGCATAGTACATTAGCAAGTACATAATTATAACTGATAAAATCTAGGGTTTTTCATAGCGGACTTCCATGTTCCAATACTGATTCAAGTTAGATTTCTACAGCATAATTTATTTGTTAAAAAAATATTACGTGGGTTATCCAGAAAGTAAAGAATGTTTTGGCATAAGTAAATAAAAACTAAAGATATCAACACAAAACTTTATTTACAAAGTCACAGTACCTTACTCTATTTTTCAATGTAATCGCCATAGCTGTCAAGGCACTTATTGTAACGTGGAACCAATTTTTCAATTCCGATGTTATACTCTTCTACCGCCAAAGATTTGAGCCAGGATGTCACTTCTTGTTTGTGTTCAGGTCTTCATCGTTTGCGAACTGTTTTCCACCCAAAAATTCCTTTTTGGGAATAAGTGAAAATCACAAGTCAGGGCTGTAAGGAGGATGTCCAAAAATCTTCCACTTAAGACGTTGAAGTTCTCACTGTGTTCGTGCTGATGCATGAGGCCAAGCATTGTCATGAATCAAAACCACCTTTCGCGACAACATTCCACGTTTCTTGTTTTGGATGGCGCGTCTAAGTCGTTGAAGAGTTTCACGATAGGCCTCTGAGATTATTGTGTGTCCTCTTGGCATAAACTCCACGTAAATCAAACCCTTTCGATCCCAAAAAACTGTTGCCATCACTTTTCATACACACATTTTTTTGTAGCCGAGGTGCTCTGTCACGTGCTCCTGTAATTCTCCCATTTCCTTGTTGAGAAATCTTTCCAGGGCGTTTCCAGGGCCAGATTTCCAGTTATACATTTTGAAATATGTTTGTGTCATCTTCTCCCAAACGTTTGAGCAATTCTGCTGTCATGTAGTCGCTTCCATGTAATTTAATGATACATTTTAAGTCCAAAATTTACTTATCTATTTTGAAATACTTTTTTTATCTGAGATTAATATATTCATATATAAGTATAAATCAATACAATATGTTATATGTGTTCATATATAACAAGGAATTGAAAAATCTCATTTTTTAAATGTCGATTGTGAATTTTAATTGTTATATCAAATGAGTGCGACTTTGTGAAACAAGTGAAACTGAAGATACAAAGTGAAAGAAAAAGTGAACAGTTTTTTTATTTCACTTTCATGATAAGTAGTTAATTTTATGAATAAATAATTTATAAAAAACAAGACAAACTATAAATAAGGTCAGAGAATTTTTAATGCAAATAAAACACATTTTACTATTTTAATCAATAACTTTTCCTTCATTATCAACAACTTGTTGCCGTCTTACAGGTAAATTTTTTTATTCCTTTTATGTAAAAGTACTCTGGTTGTGATGTGAAAAGAATGGAAACTTCATTTCGACTTAATATTTATTGTTATTTTTTTCACGATAAAAAATTCTGACGAGCCAGAAATAAATGACAGTCACTCGGAGCAATATCCGGAGAGTAAGGGGGATGAGGCAGGAGCTCCCGATTAAAGTCTTTTTTGTAGTGTTATCCGTGGCATGTGCGGTCTACCATTATTATGGTTGAACAAAAATTCTAAGGAGAGAATAAATGTGTGAACGACACACATGTACAAGTTACTAACGAGCAAAGGTTTCTTTCTGTAGTTCAAATATAGGTGTCTTTCTAGTTCATCTTGGCTTGTTAAGTTTTCTGCAGTTTTCTTACCTAATATATTTTTCTAAACATATGCAGTTGGGGGGAAGTATAGTATAAATAGGCCAAAACCAATACGACGGTTGTCGTCAAAGAAAGAATACGAGAATTGAATTTTGAATACAAGAGAGCGAGAGAGGAATACTTGGATTCTCTCCGAAAGTAATTCGAAATTTGAATCTCGGTGGGTCCGTGATACTGAATGAATTTTAAATACCTAGCTAACAATTTTTGAACCGGTGTAAAAGGGGACGATGTATAAATGATATATATATATAAACAAATTTTACATTTATGAATATATATTTTCATAAATGTAGAATTTGTTTTACTTCCGTGAATATTTCACGGGCTGCAACTAGTCTAATATAATAGCCGTAGCAACCTCCTTACTATATTTTCACTCAACTTAAATATATATTTATTTTCTTATATTTTTAATCTGTCAATAATATTGGGTTCGAATCTAGAGATGAGCACCTAATTGAGGGGAGTGTGTTCTCTTAACATGTTCCTCGCGGGAAGCACAAACGCCTGTGATCTGATCTGTAGCATATATTTTTTTTAACTTTTTTCAGCTGTTCCTGAAGTGAAATCGCACTTATCCAAGCCGTGACAAGATCATCAGCTCTGGATCCTGACAAAAGGTTAAATCAAGGGCCCCAGCCCAATTACAGCACCATGACATGTACGTATTATTCAATCTGCCTTCTCATCTCTTTACAAACCTCTGCTTTCTCTTTCAGCTCACCGCTTGTTCTCTGACATAAATAAATCAGGAGAAAGATCAAATCATAGTCACTCAATAGCCGAGAGCCATGTGGCAGAATGGTGGATATCCAGGTTTAACATACATACATCACATTGAATGATATTTGTCTTTGATTTTCTGATTTCACCTTAAAGCATGCTTTCTCGCTGCAATCAGCTAGTTTAGTTTTATATTTTATATTTGTATTAATTTTGCTTTAGAAACTGTTATGTTGTTTTTTTTTTTAAATTACTCGCTGTTGCATCAATGCTTCTATTATAATAGCCTAAAAATTGATGTTGAGTATTCCTTAAGTTAATTGAATCCTTCAAGTTCATTGCTAGCCTAATGAATGATCAAGTTATTAATTGGAATTGCTTTGTATATGGAAGTAAAACCTGAACATTCAAGAGGAATGATAAGAGCAAATTGATGTTGAGTATTCCTTAAGTTAATTGAATCCTTCAAGTTCATTGCTAGCCTAATGAATGATCAAGTTATTAATTGGAATTGCTTTGTATATGGAAGTAAAGCAAATTGATGTTGAGTATTCCTTAAGTTAATTGAATCCTTCAAGTTCATTGCTAGCCTAATGAATGATCGAGGCATATCCAGAAAGTAAGTGTACTGAATTTTTGTAGGTTACAATTTTTTTTATTTAAACAAAAAAATTACGTGGTTACCGTAGTACATATGTAAGCTATTTTTCGACATAGTCGCCATTCCTCTCAATGCAGGTGGTGAAGCGGGGTATCAACTTTTTGATGCCTTCCTCGAAGTAGTTTCCCGCCAACCCCTCCGTCCACTTCTCCACCTCCTCCTTTACCTCCTCGTCGGTTGAAAACCTTTTTCCACCCATGTGCAGCTTCAGGGAGGTAAAGAGATAGTAATCTGAAGGTGCTAGGTCAGGGGAATGCGCGGGATGGTTCAGGACATCCCATTTAAACGAGGCGAGCAGTTCCTTCGTGGCGTTGGCCGTGTGTGGTCTGGCATTGTCGTGCAGCAGGCACTCCCTTTGTCAGCATGCCTCTCCTCTTGTTCTGAATCGCCCTCCGCTATTTTTTTAGGGTCTCACAGTATCTTGCAGAGTTGATGGTCTCCCCTTGAGGCATATATTCAATTAAAATTATGCCTTGACAGTCCCAAAACACGGATGCCATGATTTTCTTGGCTGAAATTGTGGTTTTGAACTTTTTGGCGGAGGGTGAAGAGGTGTGACGGGACCGTTTTTAAACTCGCGACACCACTTGTACACACTCGTACGATTCATAGCTTTATCACCATATGCAGTTTTCACCTCATTATAAACCTCAACCGGAGGATTTCCCTTCCAAACGAGATAACGGATGACGCCGCGTATTTCGAACTTGGCGGGAGATTAGATTGACATTTTCCACGAAACGTGTTGTCGCGTCGACACTTCTCAACGTACTGACCTCGAACCGGTCTCGTTGCAGAGAGGAAGGGTCAGGCTACACGGAAGTGTAGCCAACATGTCGAAAATAAAATCCATCCGGTCGTGAGAGCCTCAGTACACTTACTTTCTGGATACGCATAGTATATGGAAGCAAAACCTGAACATTCAAAAGGAATGATAAGAGCAAATTGATGTTGAGTATTCCTTAACCCTTATCGTGGCAAAGTTCAATTTATCGAATATTAACGTTTTTCTTTGGTGATTCCTTGTTATATGGTAAGTTATGAAGGAAAATTGAGGAAAAAAATCACAACTTTTCCTTATAGTTCTTTTTTTATATGTAACACTCACGTTACATTGCCAAAATATCAATTATTATAAAACACAAAAAGGGCTATAAAATGATTCTATAATCTAAAACAAGAACAACATTTACATAGCTGAATTATCAACAATTAAAATGGTTTGAATAAAATTTTCTCTACATGTAGTGATTAATAAGATATTTAGATTATTTACCCCAATTTTCAAAACGCATCCACGCTGTCCAGACATGTTGGCCCGGTGTCGTTTGAAAAGTTGTAGTGTTGTCAATATTTATCACCAGATGATACCACCGCACACAATAGTGCATGTATAGTATTTGAATGTGTTGCCATATTTGAAAGTGTTGCCATATTTGAAATTACGTTACAGTTTCTGGATTTAAAAAAAAAATCCCTAAATTAGTGTAACACCTGTGTTACAATGTCATGATAAGGGTTAAGTTAAGTAAATACTTCGAATTCATTGCTAGCCTAATGAATGATTAAGTTATTAATTGGAATTGTTTTGTATATGGAAGCAAAACCTGAACATTCAAGAGGAAAAGAGCAAATCATGTGGTAAAACAATGTATGATAGATATGAATCACTTTGTTGAGTTGATACGACATTACAATTAATCATCCCATGACTTTAAGACGAAAGTGGAAATGCTGTCTCGTCCAACCGCTTAAGTGGTTTTCATTTTATTTATAAAAGTTCTGACATTGTGAATCCAGTCCATTGTGAATAGAAAAGTATAATAAATGCACGTTAATGGGTGAACGGTGAAGGATTCTGCTATTTAGGTAGTATTTTCTCAGGTATTGGAATAGTTACGAGAAGTATCGAACAATATTTATCAGACGTATGCGTCACTCAAAATGTATGATGTATTTGTTTTCCTGTTTGTTTATATTTTGATGTTATTTGGTATTTTTTATGTTTGTTGATGTACGTGCTGTGTCACAACCACAATGAAATGTTCCTTATGCGTGGCCATCGCACGAGATAGTATCAAAAATCGGCCGGCCCATGCATGCGGAAACTTGCGAGAAATGTGATATGTCGCAAATCATGACGAGATGATACATGGGCGAAAACAGGCGCTTGCGATGAGCGATTGGCCGCACATAAGGAGTGCAAAAGTCGAAAAAATACATTCTCAGTTAACTCCAGTCTACTGCCTTTTACTTGCGACCATCTATACTCAAGAAAATGTAGCATGGTCCCAGTGACGTTTGAAATGTCATGTATCAAGGGAATGGGAAAAATCGTTTTATTTTTTACAAATCGAATCGTTTTTTTATAAATGAAAAAACTCTAAACTGATGTTTTAATTCCTAATTTTCATTTTACTGACTTTCTGATGTATTGTATGACTTGTATCTATCTTTAAATAGGCCAAGATCCACTATGAATTAATACTAATTAATTTAGTGTTTGTTTATAATTTCTTATTAAAGTATCATCATGAATAGCTTAGTGTCTGACAATTTTTTTTAGAATTTCGTAAAATTAATCATAAAGTTTCATTAATATATGTAAATACAGTGGAACCTCGCTTCTCAAACGTCTCTCATCTCAAACAATTAGGTTCTTGAACATGTTTAAATTTGGTTCTCGAACATACATTTTCAATGACAATTCCATGTCTAAGTTCAGATTTTTTTTTAAACAAAGGCAAAAACTAACCTGATTGGACAGGTTTTTAGTGAGACAGAAAAGATAAAGATGGACAGGTTTTTAGTGAGACAGAAAAGATAAAGAATCCCAAAAGGGACACAGTCACCTGATGTTTTTATGCAAGGTGATTCCCTTTCCTAACAGTAACATCTCTCCACCTTCCACTTAAACCATCAACTCTCAGTAATTTTGAGGGTCTGGTTTGGACGGATTAATTCAATCTATTGGGAGTACAAATTAGTTCGGCCCGTTTCCAAAAGATGGCTCTGGCTGTTATGAATAGTTCATAGTGACAGCCGATTTTGGCGGTTTCAGAGAGGTTAGACATCTGCCAATAATATTCAGTTTATATCGCTTTGAATTTCATGCAAAAAACCTTGTTTTGTGCAGTGTTGAAAATGTCGAATTTTGTGTTAACCAAGCAGCATTTGCGGGAGATTTTAATTTTCTGCTTTAATTGGAAGAAAAGTGCAGCTGAAGCCCATCGAATGCTTGTCGAAGTTTATGGTGACGCTGCTCCAACTGATAAATCATGTAGGGAATGGTTTTGACGTTTCAAGGATGGAAATTTCAGCGTCGAAGACAAGCCTCGCTCTGGACAGCCAAAAAAATTCGAGGACAAAAAATTAGAGGCATTACTCGAAGAAGATCAGAGTCAAACGCAAGAGGAGCTTGCAGAATCATTGGGAGTGACTCAACAAGCCGTTTCCGTACGATTGGGAGCCATGGGAATGATTCAAAAACAAGGAACTAATTTGTACACCCAATACATTATTTCTTATGGGAAAAATTGATTCGGTTTTCAAACAGTTTAGTCTTCTTAAAAGGTTTAAGTTCGAAAATCGAGGTTCCACTGTATATACATATCATTGGCCTAACTATAATAACACATAACTCCATATGAGTAACTTTACAGGAGAGAGCAAAAACGTCACAGCTTGTCCTATGTAAACTTAAACATTGTTTTTTAAATACGAGGCATATCCAGAAACTAAGTGTACTGAATTTTTGTAGGTTACAATTTTTTTTATTTAAACAAAAAAATTACGTGGTTACCGTAGTACATATGTAAGCTATTTTTCGACATAGTCGCCATTCCTCTCAATGCAGGTGGTGAAGCGGGGTATCAACTTTTGATGCCTTCCTCGAAGTAGTTTCCCGCCAACCCCTCCGTCCACTTCTCCACCTCCTTTACCTCCTCGTCGGTTGAAAACCTTTTTCCACCCATGTGCAGCTTCAGGGAGGTAAAGAGATAGTAATCTGAAGGTGCTAGGTCAGGGGAATGCGCGGGATGGTTCAGGACATCTCATTTAAACCAAAAAAACCACACACGGCCAACGCCACGAAGGAACTGCTCACCTCGTTTAAATGGGATGTCCTGAACCATCCCGCGCATTCCCCTGACCTAGCACCTTCAGATTACTATCTCTTTACCTCCCTGAAGCTGTACATGGCTGGATAAAGGTTTTCAACCGACGAGGAGGTAAAGGAGGAGGTGGAGAAGTGGACGGAGGGGTTGGCGGGAAACTATTGAGTGTACAAATAAGTCACCGCCGTTTGACAAAAGTTGGCGCCACCAGTAAGTTATGGTTAAAATTGTCAGATGTAAAATGTCATTATCGTAAGGTTGGACATCTGTCAACAACATGACCTTGAAATATTAGTGAATTTTTATCAGTATAACATATTTTTTTGTGTTCGAAAATGTCAAGTTTTGAGCCGAATAAGCGTCATTTGCGGGAACTTTTGATTTACTTCTTCAATTTGAAGAAATCTGCAGCTGAGGCGCATCGATTGCTTGTAGAAGCATATGGTGAGGCTGCCTTAAGTGAGAGAAGTTGTCGTGAGTGGTTTCAAAAGTTTAAGAACGGTGAATTTGACATCGAAGACAAAGAACGTAGCGGAAGGCCGAAAGTGTACGAAGACGCGGAATTGGAAGTGTTATTGGATCAAGATTCGTGCCAAACGCAAGAAGAACTTGCACTTACATTAGGAGTGACTCAACAAGCAATTTCACATGGGTTGAAATCATTGGGAATGATTCAAAAACAAAGAAATTGGGATTCATATGAACTGACACGGAGAAACTTTGAATGCCAATTTTCCACATGTGAAATGCTGCTTGCCAGGCATAAACGAAAGGGTTTTCTGCACCATATAGTCACTGGTGATGAAAAATGCATCCATTATGATAATCCAAAAAGGAAGAAATCATGGGGATCCCCTGGTCATGCTTCAACATCTACGGCTAAGCCAAATATTCATGGAAAAAAACTCTTGTTGTGTATTTGGTGGGATCAGTTTGGTGTCGTGTATTATGAGTTGCTCAAACCGAATGAAACCATTGCTGGGGCTGTCTACCGAACATAATTGATGAGATTGAGTCGAGCACTCGAGGAAAAGCGCGCCCACTACTACGCCAGACACGACAAAATTATTCTCCTGCATGATAATGCTAGTCCACATGTTGCGGCACCGGTCAAAACCTATTTGGAAACACTCAATTGAGAAGTTTTACCCCACCCGCTGTATTCACCAGACATTGCTCCTTCTGATTACCACTTGTTTTGATCGATGACGCATGGCCTGTCTGAGCAGCACTTCACATCATATGAAGATACCAAAAATTGAGTCGATTCGTGGATAGCCTCAAAAGATGATGATGATGACTGACGCGGTATTCGTATGCTGACAGAAAGATGGGGAAAAGTAGTGGCAAGCGATGGGTACTACTTCGAATAAAACATGAGGTTCCGTTCTTTCACAATAAATGCCCATTTTTATATAAAAAACGGCGGAAACTTATTTGTACACCTAATACTTCGAGGAAGGCATCAAAAGTTGATACCCCGCTTCACCACCTGCATTGAGAGGAATGGCGACTATGTCGAAAAATAGCTTACATATGTACTACGGTAACCACGTAATTTTTTTGTTTAAATAAAAAAAATTGTAACCTACAAAAATTCAGTACACTTAGTTTCTGGATATGCCTCGTATCTGATTGATAAAGACATTGTTTTTTTTTATCAATCAGATATATTTAAAAAACAATGTTTTAAGTTTACATAGGACAAACTGTGACGTTTTTGCTCTCTCCTGTAAAGTTACTCATATGGAGTTACGTGTTCTTGTAGTTAGGCCAACAATATGCATATACATATGCTTATGTATATGTGTATATGTATGAGTTAAATATTTTTTCATGTATTTTTGGGGAAAAAAATATATTAGTTTTATATTATCTAGACTCTGCTACACAGTTTGAATGCCACTTAGTTAAACAATGTCGGTTTGCTGAATACAAACACTCACACGACAGACTGCTATGTGTAATCAGTATTCCCAAACAGGAAAACATTCAGACTTTATTCACTCATTTTATAATATTGGGTGTCAACATAAGTTGTGTCCTTTTTTTTTTTCAATTTGAAAATGAGCACCAAAAGTAAAACAAAATGGTAGAGGTTATACTTCATTTGATCTTCATGAATAATATGGTTTAAGCGGTCTCATCGAAGTCCACTGGTCGTCCGGAACGCTCCATGTCTTTCAAGTCGAAATTACCGTCTTTGAAATGCAAAAACCATCGACGAGCTGTCCTTTCATTCATAGCTTCTTCACCGTACACTTCGCAAATATCGCGAGCAGCTTTGGCAGCTTTTTTCCCTCGATTGAACGCAAACAGATGGAGGTGTCGAAAATGCTCACTTTCGTCTACTTGACATTCCATTTTGAAGGATTGTAATCAAATAAAATAATATATGTAACGTAAAAGCAAACACAATATCTTTTAGAGCAGAAAATTTTCTTTTGAATGACGTATAACCTTTACCATTTTGTTTTACTTTTGGTGTTCATTTTTAAATTGGAAAAAAATGGACACAACTTATGTTAACACATAATACATTCACATGAACATTTGTGTCATTCGAAACTTGAAACACCTAATACATTCACATGAACATTTATGTCATTCGAAACTTGAAACACCTAATACATTCACATGAACATTTATGTCATTCGAAACTTGAAACACCTAATACATTCACATGAACATTTATGTCATTTGAAACTTGAAACACCTAATACATTCACATGAACATTTTATGTCATTTGAAACTTGAAACACTGGGAAATTAAGAAAGTACATACATACTAACATGCACTTTCCCTTTTGCACTCGAGAGCTTTTTGTTATGTGCCTACCACCAACTCGAAGCATGTTTAAGAAAAAAAAAACCATTTACGTTGAAATATAATTAAATTTATAAAAATACAAAAAAAAAAAATTTTTATTTTCTTTTTGTAAAATAGGTATGTAAGGAATAGAATGGACATGAAAATGGATTATTTGAAGTTTCTCATAACAATCCCCAACGTTAAATCCAGGTTTACTTTGGAAGGTTTCGCAATATAATCGTGTTTCTTTTCTTCCACCCGGAATTTTTCTATTGGAACATACTGCACAGTCCTTCTTAGTTCCAGAACGTAGAATATGCAATTTACTTATAAGTCAGTCTTCTGTAGGGAGAATAGCAGAGCGGCGTCCAAATGGAGTATCTCCTCGATAATCTCCTACTAATTGATCAACCAATCATTTTACAAATTTCAAATGTGTCATCGGTTTTTCATTGTTTTCTTCCTTGGAAACTTTATAAAGTATACAAGAGTTTATGACACACACCTCCATCCCCCAAAAAAAGAGTTTCCTCCACCATTTTAGGGACTCCAACAATTATTGAAATGTGACCGCAAAATGCCAGTGCAGTACGGATTGAATTATGATATTTCTCAGCACAGGTAGCTTATACAGTAATAATATACCAGGAAAGTACACGTGTCGCCCTTGGGACTTGTTTGTCTCCGAACAAAAGATTCCATTGTGTGTTGAGAGTGGTATTTTGTGTTGCTATCTCGCCGTCCCGTGCGTGCGAGGAATAATATCGTTATCTGCAGAACTAACCTACCTTACTCGATCAAATTCCGTAACTTATTATTGTTTAATTGTACTAATATGATTCTTGATTAAATAATATTGAAAACTGAAAAACTCGATATATTAAAAATATTAAGAAATAAGACTTTATTTTCTTGGCGCCATAGCGGCGACACTCGAGTAATACGGCAAACTATGAATGCCGCCTCTATGGCGGCATTCGAGTGCAATGGGTTAAAAGTAGGCAGTTTTAGATAGATCTCTATGTTTTCCTATTTACTCACATATCCTTTGCATAGTCCACATCGATCTATCTCATCATACAGTAGTGTGCGAATTAATGTAAACAAAGATGAAATAACTGAAACAAGTGTTTATTAGCCATAAAAACTCCCAAACATTTTTAAAATCATTTATTATTTTAACGGATGGCAATGAAGGATGTGCAGCAAATGTAACGCATAGAATTAGTGTGGGATGGATGAAGTTTAGATCAATGACGGGAGTTCTATGTGATCCGAAAATGCCAGTAAAGTTAAAAGGAAAAGTATACCAAACGATTGTCAGACCGGCACTCCTCTATGGCTCCGAATGCTGGACGATGTATAACTCTTACTCTAGTCAACTAGAAACTGCTGAAATGCGCATGCTAAGATGGTCAGCTGGTGTGTCCCTAAGAGACAAAATAAAAAGCTCACGCATTCGTGGAAGCCTGGGTGTTACAGACATCAACAGCAAGATGGAGGAGAGGCAATTGAGATGGTATGGGCACGTTGGACGCAAAGCACCCGAAAACATTGTGAACCAGGCAATTTCCATGGATCTTCCTCGAATAACAACCAGAGGAAGACCAAAGAATTCATGGGTGGTGCCAAAAGATAACCTGATGCAGAGGCACGGCCTGGGGGACGTAGTCCGGGACAGAAGAGCATACACCCTGAGGACGAGGAGGGCTGACCCCAACAGTCTTCGCAGACAGTGAGTTGGGGTAGAGCCAGGGAGAAGATTCATTATTTTAACGGAATATGTGCACACTTAGCATTGACTTGTTCACATTTTGACACGGATCCAATAAATTTTTTGTAGTTTTTCTATATTTGTTCATCCCGAAACCGCACATTAATTATTGCTTCGACCATCTTCTGTTTAGTTGTACAGTCTGTTTTCTGTGTGAATGTAGCTTAACAAATAGCCCATACTTTTTCAATAGGATTTATATCAGGAGAGAGTAATGTTGTTTTCTTGGAAATAGTTAATCGTCATCTTAGTTTTGTTGATGGAATACTGCTTTTCCATTGATATTGACTTTTTCCAGCTTATTTAATCTCCTTACTAAAATAATTAATATTTTATTGATTTACAAAATGTTTAGAATTTTTATCGTTCACATTTATTTATTATTTTATTTATTATTACACATGACAAGAAATATACATAATTTGTGAAAAAACAACAGGTAATTTAATTAAGATATACATTATTTTAATGGATCTGGGTTTGTCGCCTTTCATTTGTCGTATCCCCAGTAAACTAGGCTTTTGCCTGTATCTCACTGAGGATATTTAGCGTGAAAAAATAAATCGATACTTCTTTCCGATTTTTTGATTACACAAAAACAAAACCCCGTTGCACGTTCTCATCAACCTGACAAACAGTGACACTCAATTACAACTGGAAACATCATGCGGAATCAAACTCTTCACACATCGTCACTCCAGAAAGACCAAACTTGTTCATCCCATAATATACCGCACACAATCATAAGAATAAAAACAAAAGTAAAACCAAAAATGAAACAAAAATAAAACCAAAAATGTTCATCCCATAATATACTGCACACAATCATGAGAATAAAAATTAACACAAAAATATACAGAAACACAAATACAAAACAACAAGAAGAAACCCACACTCAAGAGCCCACACAAATCTTTTCCACACGTCATTCATCCTCAAAGCCCAAGTACTCAAAATCCTGTCGCAATAACAACCACGCTCCGATCGACTGTCACTGTAAATGGTTTTCCTCCCTTTATCTTTATTGAATTCGGCACACCATTGTATGTCATGGGAGCCAAATAAGCATATTGCCTTTGGGCAAAAGAGGTTTTAACTCATTAATTCACACACAACTGTATATTCTCTTCTGCTTCTCAAATTTCTCCACTATATCTTTCGATTCCGTTTTCAGCACCGAACATTAAAATAATACTAGTCACAAGACCTACTTATTTTTAGGTTAACCCTTCATTCCCTGTGATGTGTAACTGGTACACATTGCTTCTAAACACCTTTAATATCTCTATAAATATAATAAATACTGGCTTCAGATTTTAGGTATTCCTCCGTAATACATTTATGCATTGAATGAAAAAAATAATATTAGTAATAATTAACACTTATCGGCCACATCAGAGATATTTTGTGAAAATCAGGAATAAATTCACCAATACAATCAAACGTGTGCGAGTGTGTGACGTAGGTATATTCATTCTAAAAAACCGATATGGGTGAGGAAACAACGCTATTCACGTCTCACTCTCCCTCTACTTCGGTATACTGGAATGCAAGAAATAGAATCTCAGTTCGCAGTTATGTTTCTTCCTTCGAGGTATAACATACACAGTATTAGTCCGTCTTAGGTCTCAGTAGCTGTCGGGCATCCGTTTGAGGTGGTCTCTACGCCCGTTTTGTGGAACGTTGGCCGATGTTTTTTTTTTTTCGTGTTTTCAGCAATTAAATTTCAATTATTATCACTTTTGACTTCAAATTTAATTAATTTAAACGATTGGCTATGAATATTCTTATTTTTTTCTGATTTTAAATTGCTCATTTTTACATGTGTATTGAATACACAGCACCGGAACGTGCGGATTTTTTTTAGCACAGGAAGGGAGAGGTTAATAAAATCATTTTACAATTTCTTACTAAATACAAAACTTCAAGAGTCATGTATCAATAATGTAAAAAAAATAACTTTTATTTCTCTCGAAAAATCTAGCAAGTCTAAAATGTTTGAGGACATTATTCCAGTAAATGTCACAAATGGTGTCAATAATTTGATTTTGATTATTCATTTCCTGATTGCATCGCCAACAGTTACCATCTTAAATAAATAATGACATGTTAGTCAAAAGCCTTCATAGTTTCTTTAGCTAGCGAAGGTGGAATAAATCTTAGATTGAGGATTTGATGAAGTGTTACCCATTGAAAAAAATTTATATTCACCGGCCAGCGATCTAGTCTCGACGACCGTCCATAAGTCTATATTTCCATTGCGGTCGCGACAATGCACGGACCCAAATAAACACAAATATACATACAAAAACCAAACAAATATATCAATAATTTACAAATCAAATTATAACCAAATCTATACAATTTAAACAATTAAGAAACTAATCCTAATACGAGTATGTTTCATGATGACGCATACGTCGGATACAATCGGCTTCTGAGATATGACAAGTGTCAAGATAACGTTTCCACCTGTGCAGTCGCTCAATCTATTGTAATTGGATATACCGTATGTATCACTGATTGGATACTAAAAATCCTTCTTGTCACATTACGAATAAAATCATTATCAATATTGATAAGCTGCCTGAATGTTGTAACTATCTTTATTCAAATGTCGAATGAGAATGTGTGCGGGGATTCCTGGTGACGTGGTACTATTATCGGAAAATAAAGATAAGTTAATTGTATGAGAGATGCAGAAGAGGGCAATTAGAGCAACTTGAAGAATTATTATATTAAAGGTTCTCTAGTAATTCCATTTTCTCAGATGATTGAAAAGTTATGAGGGCTATTGAACAGAGTGTAGTGATAGGAAACAAAGTGAATGGAGCACTAAAACAACAATATTTTAATGCCAACTTTGATGTACATATATGGTAGTGAAACGTGGACTTTGAACAATATTGAAAAGAACCGAATAAATGCTGTAGTAATGTGTGCACTTACGACACTGTGCAGGCACACCTTAAGAGAGCTTCGAAATAGGTAGAAACAAGTGTAGCGGGGATTAATGTAATAACAAAGTTAATATGGATGACCCTTTTCAAAAAATGCCCAAGTCCTACTAGGTTAGTCAAAAAGTTTTGAAAGCGACATCTATGGAGCAGTAGAAACCAAAATTTCTACGCCATTTTAATATTTCATCTTTCATAAGAACGTACTCAAAATTTCATTTCGATCTGTCAATTCATTCTTTGTTTACAAGCCATTTGAAGTTGACGTGTCAGTGTATTTTTTAACAATGGAAAAATCCGAATATCGTGCAGTGATTAAATTCTTTGTTTTGGAAGGTTTATCGGCTACTGAGATCCATGCAAAGATGGTGAAAGTATTAAAGGAGTCTTCTCCTACATTTCCAACCGTTCACCGATGGGTTTTGTAGTTTAAGCGTGGCCGTACAAGCGTTGAAGACGATCCACGCTCAGGACGTCCAAAAAGTGCATCAACACCAGAAATCATAGCGAAAATACAGGATATGGTTTTGGAAGATCATCGATCGACTGTGGATGTGATAGCTGACACCATAGGCATCTCACATGTAACAACATGGCATATTTTGGCTGAAGTTTTGGGTTTCAAAAAACTGTGTGCACAATGGGTGCCGCATTTGCTAACAATGCAACAAAAACACGGAGTTTGCAGCGCCTCATCATCTCCATGGAGTTTGCAGCGCCTCAAAAACTCTTGCCTTTTTACAAAATTTCGCACTTGGCGGGAGATTGGGTTGACATTTTTCACAAAACGTGTTGTCGCGTCGACACTTCTCAACGTACTGACCTCGAACCGGTCTCGTTGCGGAGGGGAAGGGTCAGGCTACACGGAAGTGTAGCCAACATGTCGAAAATAAAATCCATCCGGTCGTGAGAGCCTTAGTACACTTACTTTCTGGATACGCCTCGTCTTTAATTCAATAGATTGACAATATAGGAATAATTATTTATGACGAATAATAATTGCTTCGTAGAAATGCCTGGCAATTTCGGGAATAAACTGAAGAAGATGTTTAACATCTGTAATTTTTCCTGGCCTCAGCAATAACGGAGAACTGTAGCAGTCTTCAGGTTCTACCATAATTTTTCTAGAAACACGGTACAGTGTGAAGCGTTGAAAAGAACCTGTCATACTGGGACAGAGTTTAGGTCTTCATTCACTTCCAGATGAATCATATTCCGATTCCCCTGTGGATGAAGTATCCATTTAAGTCTGTTTATACAATCTCCAGATAAAAACTACTATTAAATCCCACTGGACGGATCTGCCTCATTATTTTCTAATAAAGATAAATATATCATAGTTATAACTAACAATGCTATGGATTCATGCTTCTTCTTCTTCCTCTCTGCCTAGGTCGTATGACCTGTTTGTGACGGTGGGCTGTCCTGGGATGAAGACATCCAGCGGTCCTTCCACCTTTTCAGTTGGATTCATGCATGTGCATTAAACTTTGAGACCGTTAATATAAAGGAAACGATATCTGATATTCTAGTGCATTACTTTCATAATATTTTCGTAATCTAATTTGTAATACTTTTTCTAATTTATTCATGTTAGCTTAGCATGATATTTAGAAGTAATAATGCAAAACATGCGGCCACAGATAATTAACCAAAAATAAGATCAATTGTCAGATTTTTACAGGGTTGCCATTTAGAGATTTCTGCGATCAATTCCCAGGACTTTTTATGAAAAAGTTGACGGACTCGGGGATTTTTTAGCACATAGGTATTTGAAGTGGAAATAAATAAAAACATAATTTTTATCAATTACCTTTGCCCAATTTTATAAAAACATAATATAAAATTGGGCATAGGTAATTGATAACATATTCTATAGGACAGAAAATTCTCTACAACGCAGTGTTAAATGGACCATCCTTATTGTTTTTATTTTAACCTGGCGAGTTTATTGCCATGTGACAATCTCTTCCAACCAACCAGATATGTTTTTATAGGCTCTAAGTGTTAACCAGACTGGAATCCTATTTTAAAAAATCTGGGTTCCAGCGGGGATCGAACCTGCAACCTCCGGATCGGCAGACAAGTGTTTTACCACCTGGCCACGGAGGTCGTCTGGTGGTAAGACACTCGTCGACACATCGATTGTTAAATAACATCGATTGTTAAAGAGCGGGTTGGATAAAGTTCAAACTAAATAATGATATTTTGAACATATCTTATTTTTATCACCAGCACATTAGTATAATGTTAAATTATTCACCTATCAAGTGTCTTTGCACTGAATGGCCGGAGTCATGTGGCATATTTACTTTTATTGCAGATGAGTCATGTGGCATATTCACTTATATTGCAGACGCAACCTGAGACAACTATATAGGAGTAATGTGTTATGATTCTTTAATTGCTAACCTGCAAAAAATTTATTAGGTTGTAACGTATGAAATGCCATTTTTCTACATTAAGATATAAAATATAACTTTTAAAATTTTTATTTTTTTTTCATCGAAATAAACTTCACCTGCTTCTTTTGTTTATTTCCAACGTCCAATCAACGCATATATCCCACTTCTATAATATAATCTTCATTTTTAGAGGCTAAAAGCACTTTAGTCTTTTTAAAACTCTGTTTGGTTTTTATATACTTTAGTAAGGAGAAATAGTTCTAGGTGGTAAAAAAGATAATAATCCATTGGTGATAAATTTGATAGCCGTTTTTTCTTTATTTTTTTTTGCATTTCATCAATTTTGTGACGTAATACATCTGCCATCTGCCTGCAGTTATCAATTCCTTTTTTTTTTTAACCCTTAGAGATCGGCTAAGATTTACGCGAAGTACTCCCTCAGACCGGCGAGAATTTTAAACATTGGAACGCACTTATAAACAATTTAATTACTCTTCACACAAAATGAATAAATAAACCAAATAAACAGCATATTATAGTCAAATGGTGTACATTTGTGTTAGTATAAAAATAATCAGAGTTTTTTGTTTCATATTGACTTTAAAATAATAAATAAAAATATATTACCGTGAGAATGGAGCTGCCACTTAAGTAAATCACTTGTGGGATTTTTTATTATAAGGTCTATCGTAAACATTTAGTCATCCACATCGAGAATGTACTTTTGAACATGATCTCCAAATACAAAAATTATCGTTATCCGAAAGAATCATAGTAATAATTAAATTTAATGGAAGGTCTAAAGAAATATCTCGGCACAAACACACATACTCGCGCAACTGTTCGTCGGCATATGGATAGGGTGTCCATGAATTAGTATTGCATATGTAACTTTTAAAACTCAAAACTTTTGAATTGTGTGATATGCCTTAAAACAATTAGTTGGACATAAGGCAACTTCGCAGTCACTACACCAATAACGAGTTTGAACACGTTTCTGAGGCTGCCGCGTAGTATTTTTACATACAAAACACCGCCGATAAACCGATTGTCTCTTAGAATTGATAGTTTGTGGAATGTCTGATAAAAAATGTCGTGCACTTAGTCTAAGAGGATGGTCACCACTTTGTTTGGATTTAGGTGTTGACTCCGGATGATGATATTTTTGTAGAAGTTGTCGAACAACTTCTAATTGGAAGTCTGTTAGGCTCACGTCTTTTTTTGTCTTAAACTTAAACATCGCGTGAGCATTTATTAATACCACGTCAATTGTACGAAACGCGATCTTTTTGTACCACTTATTGGTTTTACGGACGCACTCTACAAACGTGATCATCATATCTGACCTGTCTACGGAGCCCATGTGTTTGTTGTAACTAACTACACACGATGGTTTCACAATAGCGGCTTTTGTTTTGTAATCTACTTTGCCGGTTTCTATTGGTGACGCATCTTCTGCAGTTGTCAACATGTGCACATCTCTCTTGTCGTGCCATTTTACAGCAAGTAGACATCCAGAAGTCATTGATGATGTTTCACCTTTCTGCACGATTCCAAATTTTGGCAGGTACTTCCTAGTTTTTTTTACTGTTCCACAGGCGTTGGTTTTTTGATCGTGCAAATACTTAAATAAAGCTGGACTTGAGTACCAGTTATCCGTATAAACAGTATGCCCTTTACACAAATATTCCGATAGTAGGGACACAACCACTTTTCCCGAAACCCCCATATCCTTGGATAATTGTTCGTCTATATTACTTACGGGTATTTCGGTTTTTGCTCCACAATAAATAATTAATTTTAAAACTAAACCGGTTTCACAATCGCACAGAACAAAGAGTTTGATTCCAAATTTGTGCCTTTTTGCCGGCAAATACTGTTTTATTCGTAACCTACCTTTGAATAATACTAGTGACTCATCGATACACAAATTTTTAAAAGGATAAAAAAAAATCTTAAAATTTTCACACACCGAATCGACAAAGTCTCTTATTTTATATAGAATATCGTCTTTTGGCTGTTTGCAACTATCGGAAAAATGTAGCATACTTAGAATAGACAAATATCTATCTCGTGACATTGTCTCGCCAAAAATTGGTGACGATATTAATTTGTCCTTTGTCCAATATTGCCTGATCCTGCTTTTTTTGCTCCGAACCATAAGCATTGATAAAGCGAAAAATAGATATATTTCATCAGCATTCACGGACTTCCATTCATTCATTTGTGAATGCTGGGAAAATGTTTTTTTTATCTTTAGTTGATCATAATATCTATTCGTTTCTTCAGAAACTTTTCTCACTATGTCACTACTCAAAAATAGTTCAAAATAATCTATTTCCCGACTTTCTTCATTGAGATCGCAATTTCTCAATCCAGATTGTTGGTTGAAGTCATGCAATACTGGACGAAAGTTAATGCCATTTTGCCACTCAGATGAAATATTGTCTACATTTACGGTTGATGTGGGCTCTGTATTGTCTAAAACATTAGAATTGTCAATTTCACTATCACTAATTTCTGAAGGATCATCGACGTCCTCAATATTATCTGGTATATAATCTTCGTCGTCACTCATAGAAAAATCAGAATCAATGTCTAGAATATACTGTTCTATTGCATCGTCATCCATCTTTTAAATTATGAAATGGTTCAATAAACAGAAAAATAGTTATACACTCAAACAAAACATCAATGTTCACAAACCAGCATTATTATGAATAAAAATCTACACAAATAATAAAATTAAATGAGTTCCCTCACACAAAAAAAATTGTTTATAAAAAAAACAAATTACAACGAACTCCGAACGTAATGTCTAATAAATAACAATATAACAGTCACCCTAAATAAACATACACTCGAGATCAAGTACGTGTACCGACACAGATAAAACACTACCACTTCGCGACTCGGCGGTTATATGACTGTATGAGTAACCGATGGCCGCTATGCGCGAAGTTTTCATGGGACACATCTTACAATAAAATAAAATAATATTAAACATTCATATAAGAAGGGTGAAACTTTAATTCCAAATCACAGAAAATATATGAATGTATACGCTACACTTTTTTACTTTTGATCTGTAGTAGTAAATTTACATAATAATAAACGTTTTATACAGAGAATATGTGCGAGCTGCGGATGTAGCCAGCCGGCGTTTGAGCCCGATTTTATTCGACTTCATATGTAGCCAGCCGGACTTTAAGGGTTAAACAAAGTAAATTATTGTACAAACATTTGTCAAGGCTATACCTATATACAAATTTATTACTTAACTAATCTTAATTATATGTTATTATTTATGAACTTACTTAATCTTATTTTCCTACATATCATTTTATTTTATTTATTCAATCTTAATATATGAGATCTTAGAAATAATTAACACCTACATACTACTTATAACTAGATAACAATTCTTACACTAATTATTTAGCAAGAACAAGTCCACTCGTTCAGGCTACTTGTATTCCATCACATTCACTCAGACCTTGGTCGTCCCAGCTAATACTGTAGGTGGACTAGTCAGGCAACAGATAATGCTTCGGGAGCTTGTGCTTTTAACGGAAGGGTAGGTCGGATTTACTCCGACCTACCCAGTTATCAATTCCTGTAATATTAAAAATAAATAAAGAATAATTATTGTATTTTAGCGTTTCACTAAACAGTCTTTATTGCCTTATTTTGGATCATTTTTGGCTTTTAAGTGTTTTGGAGATTCAGTAGCGTTCAACCATTGAACAGATATTTTTCATTTATCGTCGATAATCCATTTATTGCCACAAGCAACAATTCGGTTTTAAAAAGATGTTTTTTTTTAATTTACTTTTAAAATAGTAGACAAATCTCCGAACTCCTAAGTTATTGCTCTTTTGTCAATCCGTGAGGTACCCGTGTTTTTAGTTTTTTTAATTTTGCCTTTTGCTACCAAATCTTCTGATACTGTCAGAGCTGATACGCCAAAGTGTGCTACTAAACTTCAAATAGTAGATCTCTGATAAGCTTCTACCATTGTCTTCAAATCTTTTTCATTAAGCTTATTATCGAGTCTTCCTCGGGGTTAATTTTTCAGATCAATATTTCCTGGACAGAATTTCGAAACCGACAACAGTGCACTATTCTAGTGTTTAGTTATATCTTCCCGCTCTGCGCCCTGTCTATATTTTTACCTACAAAAGTTGTGGTGTGTCCCAACTTAAATTAATACAAATAAATAAATCGATTGAAAATATCATTGACCAATTTTTAGTCTTTTTCTTTCTGCAAATTAAAAAATGAAAACAAAAAAATCTTTATATTTGATCCACCCTCGTATATTAAAAATATGTTGTGTATAAGGGCGCCCGCGCACTAGGCAGCCTGGCTGCAACAGCTGATACGACCTATGGCGGCTCATTGGAGCGCACGCACTAGGCAGCCAAGAATTCCTGGCTGCGGCAGCCATTAGAACGTGTACATTTGCACGGTAGCCAACTAGCTGCACGCAGCCAGAGCGAGACAAGGCAAATGTATGTGGCTGCCTCGAATCTCCGCGCACTTCTCATAGCAGCCAGACGAATTTTGCGGTCCTAAACTAAATTCGCGATAACTTCCGCGATATTATTAAAAGTATACATAAACTTTTGGTTTTGTGTATACACCTCAAAGTAATTACAAAGTTTTGTGTACACACCTCAAAGTAATTACCAAGTTTTGTGTACACACCTCAAAGTAATTACCAAGTTTTGTGTACACACCTCTAAGTAATTACCAAGTTTTGTGTACACACCTCAAAGTAATTACCAAGTTTTGTGTACACACCTCAAAGTAATTACCAAGTTTTGTGTACACACCTCAAAGTAATTACCAAGTTTTGTGTACACACCTCTAAGTAATTACCAAGTTTTGTGTACACACCTCAAAGTAATTACCAAGTTTTGTGTACACACCTCAAAGTAATTACCAAATTTTCTTCTGGAGTTATACAAGCTCGCATAGGACTATTATAGTAGTACCCATAATTGAATTATTTATATTTTCCAATAGGTTATCAAATTATAGCCCTGACATTCTTGTACTTATAGTTAAAAGAATGATCCGAGTAGTTTCGAAGATCCTTAAAATAATGTTGAAGTAAGCCCTTTGAGTGCCGCTCCAGAAGTAAAGGATGAATCCAATGCCTTCTTTTTGCTCTGCGTTTCTAACGAGACAAAAGGTAAACAATTATAACATCTTCCACGTCCATCTCGCTCGACTCAACGGTCGACCGTCGGCTGGCTGCTTAGAACAGGCTGCTCAAAATTACGGCTGCCTAGTGCGCGGGTGGCAGGAGACGAAGATCGACGAAGGCCAAAGCTCGATATGGGCTGTAAGACCATCGGAAGAAAGAAAGAAAAGAAGAAAGTGCGCGGGTGGCCTAAGGATAGGAAGCAGACTGCTGCAGTCATTAGATTGAGTGCATTAACATTTGCGGATGCTTGAATACTCCCTTTTTAGTTTGATTCACTATTTGTACATGAACTAGAGGCTGAGACTTATAAATATCCTGAGTTTTTCTGAACAAGGACTTTTTATCCTGCGTCATTAGTTGATTTTAACCCTTTAAGTGCCGGAAGTTATTAATATGGCCGTACCCAGCAGGCCGGGATTTTTTCAACACAAAATAAAACCTAAAAAATTTATTGTAATTTATTTTTAACAAACACTGTTTATTCCACTTTTTTTAACACTAAAAAATTTATATTTTTTGTATACAGATATAAAGGATATTATGAAAACTTACTAAATATATACACCGTGGGGCGTTTGAGCTGCCGTTCACTCAGAAAAACACAGTTTAAATATTCACAAAATGTCAGGGTTGTCACAACAAAACACAGAAAACATGTTTACTTATAAATATAGTGGAATATAATATACTTTGTAAACTAAAATCAACAAATTATCTGTATGATGTATAATAAGCGCAAAAGGTAAATAAACTATAAAATAAAAGTGTAAAAAGTCTATATAAACGTCGTATTATTCCGCAAAACTACCGCCAATAACCAAATAATACATGAAAACACACTTTGTAAATAAATACTTTGAAAAATTTACAAAAATAACGCACAAAAGTTAAAAATCCACCATTGAAGAAAACTACAAAAGAAGTCATTATACATCGTCGCAAAAAACTGTAGTCGGTAACCCTGTATCAGAGACACGTATTGACTGTCAGTGAAAGCTTTTAGAAAGATAACTGTAACTTTGATAATATCGGTAATTTGTAATATTTAAATATTTCTTGACCATCCCAATAGATGTCACTATGTGTTACAATTTATAAATTAATACAATTGGATTTGATATTAGCTTGCGACAAGCTCTAAAGGAGAGCGCGTCAACACGCTCGTGGCAGTGAACCGGTTAATAATCTTGATATCAGCCCAAAGATCAGAAACAGCATTTCCTGTGCTAATAATGGTCTGGTGGGATCCTATTTCTTTCATTTTATTTTAGACCATAGCCCCCATGGATTGACATTTGTCACGAAACAAAACTACCTTAGGTATTTTTGTTTCGTATCAGCTCCGTTGTACATTATAAGTTAACTATTGTATATTCCAATTGTGTTTATCATCTCCTTCATCAGTAGACACCTTGCCATCCTCTTATACACCTATTCAACTGTCTAGTAATGTATTTATTTTACTTGTTCAGCCCATGAAGGCTATGGCCAAGGAGGCTACCCTCCACCGGGGGGGGCCTATCCACCCCCGGGCGGCTACCCGCAGGGTGGTTATCCGCAGGGGGGCTACCCCCCACCCGGAGGCTATCCCCAACCCGGGGGATACATGCCCCAGCAGCCTGGATTCCAACCGGCGCAACCTGGCTACCCTGGACCTCCGCCTACTGGATTTGTGAATCCTGGATACCCTAATCAGGTAATTCTTGAACTCTTCATATTTTTGTTTTGTAAATAAAAAAATTTAAGGAAACAGACAAATAATACAACTACTGTATTTGGTTGTCTTAAGAGATGTGTTCTGAAAAAATAGACACATGCGAATGGATAGAATAGTTTGAAAGATTAGTGTCAGGCTGTTTTTATATTTGTTCTGGCAGACAGTATTGACGACCTTCAAACGCTTATAGATAGAATGAATAAGGCTGGGGCTGAACATGAAAATAAGTAAAACTAAGTTCATGGTGTTTGGCCGGCAGGATCACGTCTTACATTGAACGGTGCTGATATAGAAAGAGTGAAAAAATTTAAATACCTCTGAAGTATCCTAGTGGGAGACCTCGACCCAGAAACCAAAGTCAAGTGCAGAATTGAATCATTTTGTGCGGCTTTTAATAAAATGAGAAGCGTATTCTGCGATGATAATCTAAACTTGAAACTTCGACAACGGCTAGTCAAATGCTACGTTTGGTCAGTGTTATTGCATGAAATGGAATCATGGACCCTCAAAGTTGGTAGTATGACCCGACTGGAAGCATTCGAAATGAGGATGCACCGGGGTATGCTACGGATACCCTGGACGGATATCGTCAGCAACACAAGGGTTCTTCAAAGAGCCAAAGTTGATAGAGAGTTGCTGACTAATATTAAAATCTGAAAGGTGTCCTATTTGGGTCATGTACTTAGAGGAGCAACGTGCAAACTTCTGCACCTGATCATCCAATGCAAAATAGAGGGCCGAAGAGGTGTTGGCAGGAGGCAAATCTCCTGGTTCCGCAATATACGTGATTGGACTGGTATGAGGAGCGTTGAGGATCTTTTTAAAGCTGCCGGAGACAAAGATGCCTACTCTCAAGTGATATTCAACGTTGGGGGACCTGACATGACACTGGGAAGATGAAGAAGTGTCTGGCCAATCATTACTTATAATATTGAAACCAGAACCGACACCTATAGAACAAATAGCCTTCTTTGAACATCTGAGGTGAGAATACAAGATAGATAAGAAACTCTCACATTAGACAGGTCTGCAACATAGAGGATGTCCCATCAGATAGAATTGGCGTGACCATATGGATAGGATGGACAGAGACAGAATCCCGTACATAACGACACACTGGATACGCCCGAAGGACATCACATGCCATCTAGATGGAGAAACAGCTGATTCTCTGCCTCTTATGAATGATTTTCACAACATCACATATCCAAGATCAAAATAAGAAGAGTAAATTAAGTGAACACTTTCATTATTGTCTTTTCTAAGAATTGGGTTTTCCCAGCCACCCAAGCAATTTTAAAATATCATTTATAGTTGAGGCATTAACATTGTGGAGGTTTAAAGACATTGTAATTTGTTTTATCAAACACTGTTTATTCCACTTTTTTGTAATGGTATAACCCTACCGGTTTCAAGGCTTTCACCTCGTCTTCAGGGGATCACAAACAAGACTTGACGAGACAAACAAGGTTAGGGTTATACCGTTACAAAAAAGTGGAATAAACAGTGTTTGATAAAACAAATTACAATGCAATTTTAAATGTATAGTACATAGTTTCCAGAATTTCCTCTGTATATCCATGAAGCATGCTTGTGAACAATTATCGAGTTTTGCTCAATATAGCAGTGATCTTTCTATATCTGTGCTTGTAATAACCACGTTCAACTGTAATCAATATAGCAGTGATCTTTCTATATCTGTGCTTGTAATAACCACGTTCAACTGTAATCAATATAGCAGTGATCTTTCTATATCTGTACTTGTAATAACCACGTTCAACTGTAATCAATATAGCAGTGATCTTTCTATATCTGTGCTTGTAATAACCACGTTCAACTGTAATCAATATAGCAGTGATCTTTCTATATCTGTACTTGTAATAACCACGTTCAACTGTAATCAATATAGCAGTGATCTTTCTATATCTGTGCTTGTAATAACCACGTTCAACTGTAATCAAAGAACAATATTACAAAAAAGATTTCCCCTTCAGATGTAACAAAAAGGTCCATAAGGGGGAATCTCCTTGAAGTGCCAGCGATTGGCTACCTTCATGACAACCTTTATTTCCATTAAACACCTTTAATTAAACCTCTTTCTTTGAGCTTCTTCCTCTGCTGCACGAGATTCTCAGCTATATCAGAAATCCTGTGTTTTCGTTGAGAAGTCAGTCAGTGTTTCACATTGTTTAGAACTTTCAGTAACAATCAGGAGGAAATTCCAGGACATGAATTTGAATCATTCCATTTTAACAAAAAAATCACCTATACAAAAGTGACTGTTTCCTCAAATATCTCAAAACGGGTTTAGCAGAATGGTTCTTATTGGAAGAGTTGATGAGGATGTGTTGATAAATAATAAAACACGTTAGAAGATCGCAATGCGGAAAGAGAGTCTGTCCAATTTTATTAGTAACGTAGGTATTTATATCTTTTTAGAATGCGCTCGCGATATGCCTACGTCTCGTTTCTGTGAATGCAAAACGATTAATTGTTGTATGTAGGTATCATTCAAATACGGAACTGGCGAGACAAGCGTGGTGCGTTCTCTCTCTAGTATGGAATGCGGTCCGCTCGGCTATGGGTTGAATGGCCGGCGTGTGACCTTCGGACTTGTTTACTTAGATTTATCGAGGTATGCGAAGGTCAATTCATCGGTCATTGACCGTATGTATGAACGCCGAGTGGGCGACAGCCACACAGGTAAAATGTAGGTTGGATCCTTTATTAAGCCGTGTCCCTTGCGGGGTAAACAGATCTCTAAGCTTTTGTATCAAGCACACAAATTTCCCCTTCTCCAAATGCATACATCTTACGCACAATCTTCTATTATTCATACTTCTTACTTGACCTTCTTTCAAAATCTGGTCCATTTAGTCCAGACATATTTTCCTCTGTCTACATATTTCACGCACATCTTTGTTTTTTTGTTGCAGGGCTATCCTGGAAATGCACCACCGCCACAAGGACCCAGTTACGGTGGCGCCGGCAACCTAGGGGACCTGGGGGAGGATGGAGAAGTTAAAGGATTCGATTTCACTGACAAGTCAATTAGGCTACAGTTTATTCGTAAGGTGAGATCACAAGGACCTTCTTTTACTGTCAAAATAAATCCCAGCCGTTAAGAGCTGTTGAGGAATGATATAAAGCTGAATACACCATTTTTAGAGGCTTACAAGTTTCACAGATTAATAAACGACCGATTATGAAGTCATCGTACCCATGAAGCCTTTTTAATACCGTGCTTCATTTCAGGTGTACGCAATCCTCATGTGCCAGCTGCTGCTGACCTTCGGATTCATTGCCCTGTGCGTCCTGCACGAGCCCACAAAGCAATTTGTCAGGCGATATCCTGCTTTATGGTGAGTTTCTCGCATCAGTCTTATTGTTTTACTACTCAAAGTGGGAATCTAGCCTTAACCTGCAAAGTGGGAATCCAACCTTAACCTGCAAAGTGGGAATCTAACCTTAACCTGCAAAGTGGGAATCCAACCTTAACCTGTAAAGTGGGAATCTAACCTTAACCTGCAAAGTGGGAATCTAACCTTAACATGCAATTTTTTTTCTTTATTTTATATTAACGGTAACAGCCTTAGCAAAACAATCTAATTATACAGAACAAAAGAAACAAAATTTAAATGAAAACAACAAACAAATATACTTTAAAACAAATCACAATAAAAACAACAAAATGATAAAACATCAAAACTCGAACACATAATCAAAACAGAACAACATTTATGTACAAAACTAAAAAAATATATGTGGCATAAGTAAATCAAAAATAAAAATTTCAATTCTGTTTTTCATCTTACACTGCTTTAAATTGATCACCTCCCGTGCTGTTATGGGGGACAAATTAAGTCTTTATTCAGCACAATCTTACTAGAATATCAAAACCTTTATTAGGGCAATGTTGTGTAGTAACAAAAAAAAAACTGCCCTAAGAAACTCCTGTGGCAACACACCTGAATGTGAAAATAATCGTACTGACGACAGACTTCGACTGTTAGAAAGAAAATAACTCCCAGCACAGTAAATAAATGGAGTTTAAAGTTGCCAGTACTTGCATCGAAAACTTGAACTCCACAAGAACAAAGTAGCAAATCGGTACAAAGATGAATCGATCTAAGGCTCAAGTGGAGATCTCGGAAATTATTGACTCGATTATTATCGCAGTACCACAAAATGTTATCTCTGGATTGATGTAGATGGCTGCAAAAATTACAACCGAGTGAAGGGATAAGGTCGAAGCAGAATAGTATTATTTTGTTATCAACCTTTCCCTTCCTGTGCTAAAAAAATCCATGCGTTCCAGTGCTGTGTATTCAATACACGTGTAAAAATGAGCAATTTTAAATCAGAAAAATAAGAATATTCATAGCCAATCGCTTAAATTAATTAAATTTGAAGTCAGAAGTGATAATAATTGAAATTGAATTGCTGAAAACAACTTCGGCCGACGTTCCACAAAACGGTCGAAGAGACCACCTCAAATGGATGCCCGCGAGCTACTGAAGTGAAGAAGCGATCGAACTGAGATTCTATTTCTTGCGTTCCCATATACCGAAGTAGAGTGAGACGTGAAAAGCGTCGCTTCCTCACCCATAGCGGTTTTTTAGAATGTATATACCTACGTCACACACTGGCACACGTTTGATCGTATTGGTGAATTTATTCCCAATTTTCACAAAATATCTCTGATGTGGCCCATAAGTGCTAATTATTATTAATATTATTTTTTCATTCAATGCGTAAATGTACGAGAGTGGTCCAGTAAGTACTTAGCCTACAAAAGAACAACAAAAATTTTGGAAAAATGGCGATTTATTTCTCAACATAATCTCCTTTGAGTTCGATACACTTGACCCAGCGATGTTCCAACTTCTTTAACCCGTCTAAAAATACGTTTTCTGGAGGTCTGCAAAGTAGGCCTCCGTGGCGGCGATAACCTCCTCATTCGACTCAAATTTCTGCCCGGTGAGTGACTTTTTCAAATTTGGAAACAAAAAGAAGTCGCACGGGGCCAACTCCGGAGAATACAGTGGATGGGGCAGCAGTTCGTAGCCTAATTCTACCAATTTGGCCGTGGCGACGGCGGAGGTGTGAGCCGGTGCGTTGTCATGATGGAAGAGCACTTTTTTCTTCGCCAAATGGGGCCGTTTTTTCTGCAATTCGGCGTCGAATCGGCCCAATAATTCGGCATAGTAGAGCCCTGTGACCGTTTTGCCCTTCTCCAGGAAGTCGATGTAGATCACACCTTTTGAATCCCAGAAAACGGTGGCCATCACCTTTTCGGCCGATAGGACAGTCTTCGCCTTCTTCGGAGCACATTCGCCGGGTGAAGTCCACTGTTTCGACTGTTCCTTGGTCTCGGGTGTGTACCAGTGTATCCATGTTTCGTCGACGGTCACGAAACGACGCAGAAACTCCTTCGGATTGCGCTTAAACATCGTCAAACACTGCTCTGAAGTGGTCTCACGGTTGCGCTTGTTGTCCGGAGTGAGCAAACGCGGCACCCATCGCGCCGACAGCTTTCTCATGCCCAATACTTCATGCAGGTTATGACCCACACGGTCTTTTGAGATGCCTACTGTTTCAGCTATCTCGCGCACCTTCAATCGGCGGTCTGCCAATATGAGATCGTGGATTTTTGTCACGTTATCCTCCGTGGTAGCCGTTTTCGGGGCACCTGGGCGTGGCTCATCAAAAATCGACGTGCTACCATGTTGAAACTCGTTAAACCAATTTTTGACGGTCGCCATCGAAGGAGAAGAGTTACCGTACACATCATCCAAGCGCTCTTTGATTTCGCTGCGCGATTTCCCTTCCAAAAACAAGAATCGAATCACCGACCGATATTGCTCTTTTTCCAATTTTCTCAAATCCGCGGACACGCTCGCTTCCACACGCGGTCAAAACAAAACTACGCGTTCGACTCGGCTGAAATTTTGACAGTAGCTGTCAACAAGAATGTACTACGCGATAAAAAAAATTGCTCTTGCGATAGTGGTGCTATCGGGCGGTGAGGCTAAGTACTTATCGAACCGCCCTCGTATTACGGAGGAATACCTAAAAACTGAACCCAGTATTTATTATATTTATAGAGATATTAAAGTTGTTTAGAAGCAATGTGTACTAGTTACACATCACAGGACAGGAAGGGTTAAAGACAAATCTAAGAAGTATAATGTGAATTTAATATTTTCATGAAATGAGTTAAGGTGGTTTAGGAACGTTTTGAGTTGTATCTCTGTGCCAGACTATAAGCTAATAATGTCATCAACATACATGGTTTAACAATGGGGATTTGTTATTAAATAGTTTCTCTTCTATGTTGTTTAGAAATACGTCTGCAACCCGAGGACTTGATAGAATTCCCATTGCCAAGCCTTCGTGTTGTTAAATTGGGAGTAGTATTTAGGACCAGATAAAATAGACGCGATAAGTCTTCTTAAACTTTCTATAGACTCAAGAGTCTGTTACTGCAGGATTGTCCTCCTGTGATGCTGAGCTCCAGCTATCTCTCCATCGTTTCGGGGGTCTCCCTGGTGGACGCCGTCCATCCGGCACCCCATGCAGCGCTATGTATGGAATTCTTTCTCTGTACATGTTAGTACCAGTATCGTCGACGCTGACGTCCCCATCTAACCACATCTTGAACCTCACAGACACGATAAGTCCCCTACTAATCCCTTTAACACCGGTAGTGAACTCAAATAAAACAGGGATGAATTTACATCTATTAATTATTGATGCAACACTCAAATGTGGTAATAAATTTGATATGATCTTCGAAATCTGTTCTTTTGTTTCAGGTGGATAGCGTTTGTGGTAACCATTGTCCTGATCATCGCCATGGCTTGCTGCGAGAGTGTGCGCCGAAAGGCCCCGATGAACTTCATATTCCTCGGAGTATTTACGGCAGCTGAAGCCTTTCTACTCGGTATGGCCGCTTCCACCTATGACAGCTATGAGGTGAGTTACAACTATATTTTATATCTGTCAATAATAGTGGGTTCGAATCCTGAGGTGGAGTGCCCTTGAGGAGAGTTTGCTTTTTAAATGGCACTATATAAATTGTCCTTTTGTACGGCACAGTAATGCAGCAGATCCGGCTCGAAGGACCACTTTGTACAGCACCGGTACAAAGACTGTAGAATAGGTGGATGGCTGCCGCTCAATCGGAGATTTCACCTCACTTGATGCTTTCCGGTGAAAAGTAGCAGGGTGAAGAGATTCCTCTTTAGCAGGTAGTAGATGGTCGCAAGTAAAAGGCAGTAGACTGGAGTGAACTGAGAATATATTTTTTGACTTTGGCGCTCCTTATGTGGGGCCAATCGCTCATTGCAAGCGTCTGTTTTCTACGTGGATCTGGGATTTGCGTGGAAAGTTTCGAATTATTTGAATTTATAAATACGTTTTGGCGGAAAAACATTATAAATGACAAAATAGTTGTATCGGACGTATGCGTCACCCAAGAAAATATGATTTGCTTAGCTAATCTCGTTTCTATGATATGTTAAAATATACTTGCTGTGTACCTGTCTATTGTAATGACATGTTCCTTATGCGTGGCCTTCGCAATAGTTAACACATCGATCAATAAGTCCCGGGACTAACCAACAGATGGCGCCTCTAATAACAAATCCTCAGTTAGTGTTACGTGTCAAACTTTTATTACATTCCGACATTGTGTCATTGAGTTACAGTGGTTTTAGTGATGCTACTTTTGCTATTTTCAAAACATTGAAAAAAACTGAATTTCATGTGTTGATAAAACATTGCTTTTTATTGGGAATAAATACCGTTCAAACTCAGCAATGGCTTGAAAAGTGTTATCCGGGCTCTGCTCCATCGAAAACAACCATTTGTCGGTGGTATGCTGATTTCAAACTCCGTCGTACAGACACAAATGATGCTGAACGCTCTGGTCGTCCAAATGAGGCTGTTACACCGGAAAACATAAAAAAAAAACTCAAAATCGTGATGGAAAATTGCTAAGTATAGTTGCGTGAGATAGCTGACATCCTGAAGATATCATTTGGTAGTGTTTACAATATTTTGCATGAACATTTGGTCATGAAAAAGCTTTTTTCGAAATGTGTGCCGGGTTTGCTCACAATGGAACAGAAACAACAACACATCGATGATTCAGAGCGCTGTTTGGCACTGTTTACATGAAATAAACAGGAGTTTTTGCGTTGGTATGTGACAATGTATGAAACTTGGATCTACCACTATACTCCGGAATCAAATCGACAGTCAGCTGAGTGGAGAGCAGCCGGTGAAAGTCGTCCGAAGCGACCAAAAACTCAACAGTCGACCGGGAAGGTTATGGCCTCCGTATTTTGGGATGCGCATGGTATAATATTTAGCGATCACTTTGAAAAGGGAAAAACTGTCAACAGCGAATATTACATAGCATTATTGTAGTGTTTGAAGGCAGAAATTGCAAAAAAACGACTCCTTATGAAGAAGAAAAAAGTTCTCTTTCATCAGGACAATGCAGCATGTCACAAGTCGATGGTAACGATGGTCAAATTGCATGAGTTGACTTCGAATTGCTTCTGCACCCACCGTACTCTATGTTTGGCCCCAGCGACTATTGGCTGTTCGCAGACCTCAAAAAGATGCTCCTGGGAAAGAGATTTGGCTCCAATGAAGAAGTGATTGCCGAAACTAACGCCTATTTTGAAACAAAAAATAAATCGTTCTACGCGGCTGGCATAGAAAAGTTAGGAAAACGTTGGAATGAATGTATCGCTCTTGAAGGAGACTATGTTGATGAATAAAGAAGAATTTTGGCAAACAAATGTTGTTTTAGTAGTTAGTCAGGGGACTTATTGATCGATGTGTTACTACCAAAAGTCAGTCAGCCCATGCAAGCCAAAAACGATATACATAGTATCTAGCAAGCCATGACGGCATACACCGGCGAATATAGAAGCTTACGATGAGCTATTAGCTGCACATGAGGAACGAAAAACGTTAAAAACATATTCTCAGTTTCTGAAACGGCTACTGTGTTTTTTCTTATGACCAACTTCTACCTGCTTTCTAGAGGAATCTTTTCACTTTGCTACTTTTCACCGGAAAAGCATAAAGTGAGCCGAAATCTCCGAGTATTGAGCAGCAGGCATCCACCTTTTTTACAGTCTTACTACCGGTGCTGTACAATAGTGTTTTTCTAATTAACATGTATTTATAGAATAGTGTAGAGGTACTGAAAAAAATCATATTTTCGAAACCTTAAAATCTTACGGAAACCTTAAAATCTTAAAATATTCGGTACCATACAAACAAAGAGAATCTAATGACGCGCAACGGGCGTCATCAGCGTCTCTACAAAAAATGTGTTGATGCCCCAGGGGCGTCTTTAGCAGCGAACGTGTTAACAGTAGAATTTATTACGAAGTCAATTACGAAACCTAGAAAAGGGTGAAAAATTGTAATTACGAATTGTCATTCTTCTAATTAACCTTTCCTTCCCTGTGTTGGGTATCTTCTACACGTTGCTTCTAATTACCATCAATATCTCTATAAATATAATAAATACAAGGTTAAGATTTTAGGTATTCCTCCATAATATATTAACGCATTGATTTAAAAAATAATATTAATAATAATCAGAATTTATCGACTACATCGAGGGTATTTTGTGAAGATATTGAAAACAAATTCGCATTTAAACGCTGTGAGTGCCTCGACCTTGTGTCTTGACGATAGGTGAATAGTATGCGGGAAGCGCGACACTATATTCGTTTCTCACTCTTGCATACTCCACTGAATTGCGAGGAGCTGAATTGTCTCAACGTCGCAAGCATAAGCGTAAGCGCCGGGGTATGCGACTGACGTTCCGCACCACAGTAGCTTCTAGGCTTGCAAATAGGTTAGACGTACGCCCGTTCCGTGAGAGTTGCCAGATGGTTTTTTAATGTTTTCAGCAAATAAATCTCAATTATTATAATTTTTAACTTCAATTGTAATTAATTAAGGGGATTATCTATGAATGTTCTTATTTTTTCTGATTTAAAATCGCTAATTTTTTATCGCGTACTCATTACCCAACACCGGAGCGCGCGTTTCAATTTTAACACCGTAAGGGAAGGGTTAATGCACTTTTACTATAGTAGAAATTATATTTCATAAATCATCATCATCTGATTGAATTGCTATACAAGCTGACATAACTGTTATTGTATTCTATAGGTGCTGCTGGCTGTGGGTATAACTGCCGCTGTTTGCTTTGCCCTCACCATGTTCGCCTTCCAAACCAAATATGATTTCACCAAGATGGGCGGCATTCTCCTGGCCGCCGTGGTCATCCTCATGCTGTTTGGCATCATCGCCATCTTCTTCAAAGGGAAAATCATCACGTTGGTGTATGCATCGCTCGGTGCGCTCATCTTCTCGGTCTACCTAGTCTACGATACGCAGCTGATGATGGGCGGAAGCCACAAGTATTCCATTTCGCCAGAAGAGTACATTTTCGCCGCTTTGAACCTTTACTTGGATATCATCAACTTGTTCATGTACATTCTCACCATTATCGGGGCCTCGAAAGACTAGAATACGGATAATGTTTAAATTAGAGATGTCACCTAATTATTCGGATTATTTCGATGCAGTAAACCCTTATTTATCCAGTTATAAAATAATCCGGAACAAAATGTTATTTAAGTCTAGTTTTTTTAGTTAGCTTATATTCATCCTGAGAGATGTTACATTGATAAAAGGTTTAGCGCTTCTCTCAGAATGAATTCCAACACTTTGTTTGCCCTGCCAATAATGCGCTTAATATGTTAATTCTATTTTACTTTCCCTTCGAGTGTAACACCAAAATCTCTCGTGTTACATTCGTCGTGTTATTTGCTCTGGTCGAAGGTGTAAATCTCAACATGCTAATATCGAAACTCTAATGACCTGACAATAATCTGCAAATCAGTCGAGATCTTCTTGCATCAATCCAATAGAAAAGAATACCTTTGTCATATGAAAAAACTACATGTTAACAACATTTAAAGCATTTTTAACATCATGCATAAAGAAAACAAACAAGTGAAATCCTAGATTTGTTATTAGTGTCATCCCTGAAAAGATTTTACGCTATTTTATTTTTTATTTATTCAGTTACGAATACCCCTAAAGGGGAGACACGTGACACGATTTCTTCGATTATCTATTTATCTGGATTAGCGAGAGTTTACTGTATATCTTAATATTTGAGTGAATTCTGAATAGTAATACCATTCAATTAAATATTCCGCTCGTATTTACAAATGATTCTCTCGAAGTTGAACTTGAATTTTTCTCGTTGCTTGCCACTCGTAAGACAGTATACCTTCCTTTTGTTGGATATTTGTTAAACGTTCCAATAAGTTAGACGAGTTTTGTTCCTTATTTAAAACACTTTTTATTTGAACGATTGACAAAGAAAATCTGCCATCTCAATGTTTTTCCATATTACGTCTGTTCAACTTGAAATATTTCATAATTACTGTTTATGAACTCTGCTATGGTTAAATGAAGTCATACGAAGCAAAATATTTAAATGAATTATACGAGGAATTATTATGAAATATTTGTGACATCTCTTGTTTAAATCGAACAAAAGCGGGTGGGCTGTTTCAAATATATACAGTGGAATTTCTTTAAGACGAAAAATCAGTTAGCGTGAAAAAGAATTGTGGTCTCGAAAAAAACGCTATATGGATTTCATACATTTGTATTCTTTTAATATTAAACAAAAAACGCTTGGCATGAAAAGATTTTGCGTAACAGAAGAACAAAATAGTATAATTGCTGTTGTGTTGTCACTATGACTGAACTTTCTATGGACTAGGCTAATATCTGATAATAAACAATGGACTAGGCTAATATCTGATAATAAACAATGGATTAGACTAATATCTGATAATAGACACAAAAATAACATGTCAGTAGGCAAAACATTTTGTTTACACTGTATTTATTAAGTGAGGGACTTGTGTATATATAATTTCTTGTTTCCGGCCTAGTCACGTTAGAATGGTGAAATCAATGGACATGTTAAGTGTCAATATACTGCATTTGTAAAATACCTCTCGTGTAATGTTATCTGTAAAAAGTTAACATTTTTAAACTTTCGATCGTGACTCTTTCGATTATTATTCGATTATAATGGGGATTAAAATACCTCTCGTGTAATGTTATCTGTAAAAAGTTAACATTTTTAAACTTTCGATCGTGACTCTTTCGATTATTATTCGATTATAATGGGGATTAAAATACCTCTCGTGTAATGTTATCTGTAAAAAGTTAACATTTTTAAACTTTCGATCGTGACTCTTTCGATTATTATTCGATTATAATGGGGATTAAAATACCTCTCGTGTAATGTTATCTGTAAAAAGTTAACATTTTTAAACTTTCGATCGTGACTCTTTCGATTATTATTCGATTATAATGGGGATTAAAATACCTCTCGTGTAATGTTATCTGTGAAAAGTTAACATTTTTAAACTTTCGATCGTGACTCTTTCGATTATTATTAGATTATAATGGGGATTAAAATCATTGGTGAGAATTTGTTTATTTCTTTTAACATAAAAAAATATATCCCCATTGTTTCATGTTAAACGATTTCCACTAAATAAATACAGTGGAACCACGGTTTTCGAGCTTAATCTTTTCCAGAGGACGAATACCGAATAAATTTTCCCCATAACAAGTCATGTAGATTGGATAAATCCGTTCCAGTCCCCCAAAAATACAAAAATACACAGCGTGGCAACACAATACATATATTAAATAAGTGAAAATTTAATTGCACTTTACCTCTACTGAAGAGAGCTGATGGCGTAAGTGGAAGGTGGTGAAACAGGCGAAGAGGAGAGATGTTACTGTTTGGAAAGGGAGTCCCCTTGCATGATAACGCCAGGTGACTGTCGTTCTACGATTCTTTCTCTTTTCTGTCTCGCTAAAAACCTGTCCGATGAGGTTGTTTTTGCCTGCGTTTTAATTTTTTTCTGAAGTGAGACATGACATTGTCATTGAAAATGTGTGTTCAAGAAACGAATTTAAAAAAAAATATGTTCGGTAACCAAATTGTTGGAGATGTGCGACATCCGAGAAACGAGGTTCCACTGTATATATATATATATATATATATATATATATATATATATATATATATATATATATATATTAGAATGTATATTTCAGTTTTGCCATGAAAAGTTTACACCGCAATGTTCAAACTTTTTATCTTTGGCACCATTTATTTATTGTTCATTTACACCGTTTTATATTCATAAGTTATATCATCTAAGCTTTATCATATATAATAGTCACGTATTGTGATGTTATTGGATAAATTGTTTTAAAAAAAATAAGTGATACAACTTCTAAGAAATGTTTTATTATGATTATGTATAAGCTTAAAAATAATCTTACATTTTCACGCTTTCCTACATATATTGACAAGCGAGCTCTATAAGGAAAGAAATTTTCTGATTGGAGTTGATGGGATTTCCAACCAGGGGGCAGGGCACATTGACAGATGTACCGATGATAGGTGGACCCAGAAAATGCTGGAGTGGCGACCGAGGACAGGGTTATTAAGTGCGGGAAGAGCACTAGCAAGATGCTTTTTCATAATTCAATAATAAAATATATTAAATACAGCTTGGTTGATTGATGAAAGTAAATTATTACTAATGTAATTTTTTTGTTACAATAATTACCTCGATACTAGATGAACTTTATGACCTAGTTGGTAGGACGCCTGTCTTCCAACCAGGGAGTTACGGATTCGATTCCTGTTGAAACCCGATCAATTAAAAAAAAATACAGTCTGTTTTTCACGTTCAGCCTCTAACATCTTTGTATTGTATTACACTTTCGTTGTATACAGTACAACAATATCTTCCAATCAATCAGCAAGATGTTTAAGAGGCCTAATGTGAAAATCAGACTGGGATCCTTTTTGAAAAAAAATCTGGAATCCAACAGGAATCGAACCCGCAACCTCCGAGCTGGAAGACAAGCGTCTTACCAACTAGACCACGGAGGTTGTCTTCTGGTTGTTCGGAAGAACAATAGCAATAAACTTGCCAGATTGTACTGTATATAATTAATGTTTAATACAATATAATATTTATTCCAGATTTTGAAGTAGTTACTGGACAAATCTGGAAATCCATATTCATATGTGATATAAATATACTTATGTACAGCATAGCACAATGACATGTGTACAAAGTTAGAGAAAAATCGAAAAATATAGAAGAAGGGAAGATATGAGAAAAGAAACAGATTTAAACAGACTTTTTATTCAGCTTGATATAGATGAAATGTCTCCCTCCCGTGAGAACCTCGTTTGTGGCACTTGTTATCCTGTTGTATTTATCAACTGTTTCTCTATCGAACCTTTCTCGATCTTGTTTCAGTATAAGTATAGTTCGGAAATTCTAGGACGAGTCCTGTGACAGTCCACAAATTTGCCCCAATACAACCTTGTAACGATGTTCAGTAATTTTAATTATTTTATCAACTTTAATATAAGCCTCAATTCTAATAAATGGCAAGTTATTTAGGTAAATACATTATATAAGGTTGTATTGGGGCAAATTTGTGAGCTGTCACAGGGCTCATCCTAGAATTTCTGAACTATAGTAGCTTTAATAGGCCAATATATAACGTGAATCGTAACTTGACAATCGGAAAATTCTATATTTCCTTATAGAACCTGAGCAGTAATAATTAGAGAATAATATTATAGATAGAGAAAAATGTTATTTTAATATTCCCGTCAAATCTTTATAAAATTTTAAGTAAATAGAAAGAAGACAGCTCTGTTGAGAGTTAACTCATTTATGTATTTTTTATTTGCAATTTAGCAACATACGAGGGTCATCCAGAAACTATGGTTACATGGGCTCCTGAGGCCGGGGGATATTTTTTGTTTCAAAGTTGGCGCACCTGGTGTGTAGGGGGGATACTAACGGTCAGTTTGTTTGGTCCCGCTTGTTTGTCGGCCATTTTGTTGCGAAATGACTGCCGTGTGACGCTTGAGGACCTTCACGAAGAATTTCCTGACATTTCTCGAAGTCTCCTTGGTAATATTGTGTCGGAAAAACTTGGTTACAAGAAGTTGTGTCGAGGAAGCTGTGAAAGTGAAGTGGCTGAAAGAGCTGGCGGCGGAGGTCTATGACACTGGCATACAAAAGCTGGTGCCCCGACTACAGAAATGTCTCGATCTCGACGGCGATTACGTTGAAAAATAGTTTAATATATTTTTGAAGTATCCTGTGAATTTCAATTAAATACAAGCATTTTTGGATCCTACATAAATGTTGTAACCTTACTTTCTGGATGACCCTCGTACATTCACTAACTAAGCAACCTCCGTGGCCTAGTTTGTAAGACACCTGTCCTTAGACCCAGAGGTTTACGGGTTCGATACCCGTACGTACTCTTTTTTTTTTTTACTATCAGTCTCATTTTTATTTCATACACCATGAACATCTTTCTGATTGATTGTAAGAGATTACCACATAGCATTAAACCCGTCGAGTTGCACTGTATCATCGTTGCTGAGTCTCATATTCGAGGAACCCGTCATCATTTCAATGACAATTCAGTTAGAAAGTGAGTTGATTTTTTGTTTCTTTTTTCGATCCAGTACACCGGTGGGTTTGCCGGATCGAAAAAAGAAACAAAAATTCCACTTACTTTCCAACTGATTTGTCATTGAAATGATGATGGGTTCCTCGAATATGAGACTCAGGTGGCACATCTGAAGTGAGATGATCTGTGCACAATGGCATGTTTCATAGGTATCCCCTTATACCCTTGAATACTAGGTGGAATAAATGTCTGTCATTTGAAGAGAGTTGTACAATAATGCAGGGTTCGAACTGGCGACCCTCCGCACGGAAGGAAGTCTAGTATTTAAATCCGTGCGTGCGGCCATTCACCTCCTATATACACGTATATACAGCGAAAGCGTAATACAATACAATACAAACCTCCGTGATATTTGTATATAACTTATTTACATACCAATCTCTTGCCAATCAATCAGTCGTGATAAATTAATCTAAGTTTCGCTGTTCCACTTGTTCATCATTAACAATTGAACCTCAGTTGTTGGGCTTAACAAGAACATTTTAGAGATTCAATCGTAAAATATTTTAGATTGAATCTACAAAATATTTCTTATGCATTCATCACTTCATTAGATCTAAATTTCTTATTTATAAGTTCTCTGGACATTAGGCAATGTAAGAATTAAGATTGGGGTAAACTTTTGGTATGTTTTTGATTATTTTTATTAAACAGTGAGCAATGAAACATTTTTCTTTTATTGCAAAGTGATCAAATGTTCATTAAAAGGAAAAGAATCTCATTAAAATGTATTGAAAATAAATATTGTTTTTACTTACATCAGGGGAAATTTCATTTTTAAAAGAAATATTTTAATATCTGTGTATGGTACAATAGTCGGTGTATGGTACAAAATTCGAGAACAAACTCAAAAAATAAAAACTATTCAATCAAGATTGAAACACGTTCGTGGCCTAGTTTAGTTGGTAAGACAAATAGATGACTGTTACTGATTCTAGTTGGTAAAACAAATAGATGACTGTTACCGTGGCCTAGTTTAATTGGTAAGACAATTAGATGACTGTTACCGATTCCATTCCTGTTAGAATATCATTTATTTTAAAAAGGATTTCGATCTAGTATTTCAGTACCAATTTGATACATGGTAGTGCAACATGGCTGCGAGCTGTCCTTTTATTCATGGCATCTTCACCGTACACTTCGCAAATATCGCGAGCAGCTTTGGCAGCTTTATTCCCTCAATTGAACGCGAACAGAAGGAGGTGTCGAAAATGCTCACTTTCGTCTACTTGACATTCCATTTTGAAGGATTGTAATCAAATAAAACAATATATGTAACGTAAAAGCAAACACAATATCTTGTAGAGCAGAAAATTTTCTTTCGAATGACGTATAACCTTTACCATTTTGTTTTACTTATGGTGCTCATTTTTAAATTTGAAAAAAAAAACGGACACAGCTTATATTAACACATAATAAGATGCATATTTCCTTTGGATAATGTTCAATTATCTTTTAATAATATTCATGAATAAAAATTAAACAGAATTATGAAAGATGCAAAATTTTAAATGGAATTAAACAGGTGATCTGCCGAAAACATCTGATGAAACAATGACAAGAAACATTGAACTAAAAGTGTCTTAAATGAGTCGGTAGACTATCAGCAGAGACTTTTAAAAGTATTCATTAACAGAGGTTCGAGAAAACAAATATGAACATCATCATAAAAGTGCACTTCAAAATATAAGGTTTTCAATAATACAGAATTAGTTTTTTTTTTGTTCAGAATATATTTTTATTCAATGATATAATTCAAGCGACTCGTTCATAAAATATTTCATTTTAATGGGATTCTGCCTTTATAAGTTTTACAAAAATAAATTTTAAAGACATTGTTTAGTTCAACACTATTTATTCCATTTAATATAACGGTATAACCCTACCGGTTTCAAGGTTTTAATCTCATAATCAGGGAGCACAAAAAAGACTGAATTTTGTTTGAACTGGTACTGACATACATGCTTCTAACAGTAAAAATTCGAGTTGGGAATTGTGGATGGAGGAAGGCGGCAGGAGACAACTTCAACAAGCACCGGTGAAATCTTGAGAATATGTGTTTGCCAGATGTGCATCCCAATACACTGACTTACATATTTCTAGAGCCTCTAATCTGTCCAATTTATTTCCGTTACTGATTTGTAAGAATCATCGATAAAAAATGTGTGATTTTTTCGAAGACAATAATCAGCCATTTCAGAATAAATTAGAGAATTTGTTAAGGCGGATCTCTGTTCACTAAGTCTCTTTTCAAAAGACCGTTCTATAAAGTGGAATAAACAGTGTCGGACTTAACAAATTACAATGTCTTTAAACCTCCACACTGTTAATGCCTCAACTATAAATAACAAATGTAAAGACATTTTCAAACAACTTTAATAATTGTGGAATATGAAAATAAGTTATTTGAAGAAATAAATAATGTATCAATTATTCTAACGATGTTTCCTTCTCTAATATAGGCCAAAGAGAAATATAATTTAGCAGAAATTCATGTTTTTTTTTTAGTTATCTTTTTTCTGATATACGAGGTATAAAAAAGTGACAATAAACCAATTATTCTCAAGTTTTATAAAATTTACTCTAGTTTATAGCAATATAAATTATTTTAGGGCTATTTTGAATCTATAAACGTTGATGATCTGATCAACGTGCCATTCACTATCAATATGTATGTACACTCGGCCACAATGGTTCTGTTGACGTGGTTTTAATTGCTATGTACAACATGTGGTCTTTTACATTTTTCCAAATATTCTAATCTTGCTTAGTTCAGAAAGCTTGAATAATTTTTTTAAGAAGTATATAAGTTACTTACAACTAATAAAATACATTTTGATGATAAAACTCCTGTATCGGTCCATTCGAAATCCCTCTAGCTAGATACAGCATCCATTGTTGCTGTTGTCACTCTTACAGTTGCGGCTGCTTAAATTGAAGAGTTTAACTCATAAACCTCTCAAGAGCCAAAAATACGTAAAGAGTTATAAGAAAAAATTGTGCGGTATTTGAGTAAATTGCTTGAGGATGTGTGCCCAGTGACATCTTTGGTCGTAAAACAGAATCACTTTTAGTTGGAATTCACATAAATGTCATTTATGGGTATATTGTCGCTTGTTGATACTGTTTTCAGTGTTACAATATTCGGACACACTGAACGTGTGTGTGTTGTCTTTATTTGACGAACTCCATGACCTGGTTAGTCAGACAACTGTCTTTGAACACGGTCGTTGTAGGTTCGATTCCCGCTGTAACTCAGTTTTTTTATAAATGGTTCCAATCTAGTTTTTATTTCAAGCTTGCTTTACATATTTCTGTTTGGTTGGAAGAGATTGCCACATCGCAATATACCCGCAAGGTTGTACTGTATACATCGAAAGCGTGGTACAGTCATATGCAATACAGCAGTATTGTAACATGTGTGATGACGAACCGTGCGTTATTTGCTTACTCCTTTAAACTCAATGGTAAGATTAATGGGCTTACGATCTTTGTGGCCTTGTTGATTGCCTGCCTTTAGATTCGTGAGTTGTGGGATTGATTCCCGTTTGTACCCGTTTTTTTTTTAAGGGTTCAAGTCTGATTTTTTTTACTTAAGAATTGTTTTATTCCATTCTTTGGATGTGATTGACACATGGCAATAGTGGAGCCGAGGTAAATATTTTCTCTCAATGTCGTCTGCTGGCCACGGTCTTCAACATGTCTGCATCAATAATTCGTATACGTTGGGGGGTTATCATACGAATTAATTAGTCATATAAATGTAGACCTCGCTTTCGTATCGTAGTTTACTAAACCCTTTCCAAACAGGTGTCTTGAGTTCTATCTTGTGTCACTAAACTAATAAATGTCTTGAGTTCTAACTTGTGTCACTAAATTAATTTATTTTTTTTAAAAACTCAATGATAATACTCGTTTTAATAGTATAGATTTCGTCATTCAATTCTAGTGTGAAAATAATAAAATTATTTATAAAGCGCCGTTTAGAAAACAAATTCTCATACTGTTTTCATAAAAAAAAATCTAAATATGGTTATGTGGTTTATGAGTTTAACTCTTCAATTGTTGGTTTTAATGATTGCTCTTTTCCTTCCCTCTGGTTCCAAATAAAATGAACCACATCGAAGAGAATTTGCGTCAATGACGGAATTACTGTATAGTAAAAAAAAAAACTTTTTCATCACTGAAATTAATACAAAATATTTAATATTCTCAAAAAAGTTTATTTACGCTAAATTGACAAAAAAAATTATAGCGCATTAAGTATATATTGCTATTTTTATTATTTGACAGATACATATTTTTGCATACAAATAAAAAAAAATTGTGTAAACACTGGATTTGCCTACAAAAATATTAATTGTGTTAATAAATATTAAATAACATAAAATATTGGGTGTTAACATAAGTTTTGTCCGTTTATTCCAATTTAAAAATGAGCACCAAAAGTAAAACAAAATGGTAAAGGTTATACGTCATTCGAATGAACGTCCGAATCGAAGTCCTGGTCGTCTGGAACACTAGATGTCTTTCAAATCGAAATTACCGTCTTTAAAACGCAAAAACCATCGATGAGCTGTCCTTTAATTCATAGCATCTTCACCGTACACTTCGCAAATATCACAAGCAGCTTTGGCAGCTTTATTCCCTCGATTGAACGCGAACAGAAGGAGGTGTCGAAAATGCTCACTTTCGTCTAATTGACATTCCATTTTGAAGGCTTGTAATCAAATAAAATAATATATGTAACGTAAAAGCAAACACAATATCTTGTAGAGCAGAAAATTTTCTTTCCAATGACGTATAACCTTTACCATTTTGTTTTACTTTTGGTGCTCATTTTTAAATTGGAAAAAAACGGATACAACTTATGTTAACACCCAATATATAATGATAATACATATAGACATGTATTGTATGTAATTTAGTGTAAAGTATATATTTAAATATGAACATGTACAGTTAATTAAGCTGAAAAGTCCATTCTTAAGTATTCAATTTGTTTTTATTTTTTTTCTTTGACATTGTAATATGATGTTTTGTTCTCGAGTAAATTACTCGTATATGCAAAATTGATAATGCTATTTTTACGAAATTATATATTCAATAGTGTTAAAAAAAAGTCCTATGCTGATTTTTAAGTCCTATCATCGCATCTAAAAATATTGATCGATTAATAAAATTTTATTCCATGGGAGTTGCTTTTTAATAGTTAATTAGAAAAAATATTCGTTAACACTTGACCGGTAATATCAAGTCTATGGTTTGTTTATTAAAAAGATTTTTTTCACTACACTATTCACAAAATGTTTTTAGTCTATGGTCTTTATTCTATATGTCTAATATAAAATTTTTAAAAATCATTCATATTTTTTTCCAACGATACTTGTACATATTTATGTATTGTTGAATACATTTTTTCTTCCCCTGCATCTATCTCCCTTAAAATTAAATATTTGCTGAAGTTAATAAAAAAATTTCATCTTTAAATAGAATATTAAGTACCACAAAAATACCCATCCACACCCTTAAAGTAATAAATTTATTAATCTATATGTATATGTACATCTTTAAAAAAAATCATAAAATTTATTGGATTTTTTCAATTTCCTTGTCTCAATTTATTTTTATTAATTCGAAATTTAACAAAAAAAATTCAATTCTATAACTAAAAAAATAAAACTAGTTTTTTTTTCTAGATATAACTATCGAAATAAATCGATTTGTTTTTTTTTTTTCTTTCTAATTGAAATTTATTTTCTGTTTTTTTTTATTACTATTCATATATTTTTGTTTTAAGCGTTAATTTTGTCAAATTCATTTTAAATCTAACAAATGGGTACTCAGAATGGGTAGTAGCGCCTCAACAAATGGGTAGTAGCGCCTCATTTTGCGAACTCAATCCATTCCAAAAGGTCATTAAAAATGTATGTTTGAAAACTGAGGCTCTACTTTATTAAAAAAAACATATATAAAACTGTAAACTGAATTTTGAATACATACTACCTTGAAAAAAAGTTTTAGGACTTTATTCATAAAATCGAAAATACAAGTTTATTCATCAAAATCGATATGGTCCCCTTCAAAGTACTCCCCATCGACTGCAACGCACTTACGCCAGCGCTTGATCCAATCCTCGAAACACCGCTGGTACTCAATTTTCGGTATGTCCATCAGAGCCGTCTTCGATTTTTCATGACATCCTCTCAGGTGCTGTAACGCGTTCCGCGAAGCGGTTTTTTAAGTCGGTTGAACAGGAAAAAGTCGCAGGGAGCCAGATCAGGTAAATTCGAAGGCTGCTGGATAGTATTTGTGTTGTTTATGGTCAAAAACTCATGGAAATCATGTCTTTCGTGATTTCAACGCGGTTCTTTTTTTGCATGAAATTGAGGTCTTTCGGCACCAGTTTTGCAGAGACACGTCTGAGGCCCAAATCATTAACCAAAATGTCTTGAATGGATCCATAAGTGATGTTCAAGTCCTCTGCCAGCTCTCTGATGGTCAATTTGCTGTTTTCGGCCAACATTTCTTTGATTTTATCGATGTTTTCATCGGTTTTCGACTGCCACTGCGTTTGTCATCCTCGACCGACTCGCGACCACTTCTGAAGCGTTCGTGCCACCGAAAAACACTTCTCCAACATTTTCAAGGTCTGCGGACCGTTAAATCCGTTTTTCACAAAAAATTTAATGCAAACTCATTGATGCCATTTTCAAACTTGTAAAAAAATCGAAAACACGCACAAAGGTAGATGTACTCAGTACAGCGTAACTTTTACAAATGTCAAGCTATGACGCTGAAATTTGGAGGGAAGTGTCAATGATAGATGTGGTAACCTAACAAAAAAAAGAATTCCAATCGGGTGACTGACAGCGCCACACGGTGGCCCGTCCTAAAACTTTTTGATCAAGGTAGTACGTATTATTTTACTTTGAATATATAACTTGAACACACTTCCATGTCATCAGAATTATGGTTTTTGGATATTGTAGGAGTATATTTAATTCTGTAAGTATTTTATGCACCCGATTGTTGTAGATGAAGTGTGATAGAACATTATTAAGTTTGGGAACAAATGCACGATGTATCGCTTAAGAACAGAAAATACTTATAATTTATTTTAATAGAAGAGGCAAAACTTTAACTTATTTGCGCCATTAAGTTATTTAAATTAAATATTTTTTTATGCAACTAAAATACATCTGACCTCTTTTATTTAAATGAATCGTATAAATGAGTCGGTGCTATTGGAACTATTAATTTTTATTTTCGTAACATTTCTTAGGAATCACATCCAGAATTATGGAATCCAAAGGCGGATTGAAATCAAAGATGTAATTAAAAAAATAATGAGGCTTGACTTGAACTGGACGAGACATGTGGGGTAGGTGAGCAGTGTCGTTGGATGAAGGGGCTGTTCGAATTGAGGCTGCAAATTCATACTAGTGGGTCAGCCTCCAAAAAGGTATAGAGATGAAATTGGGGAGAAGGGTGGATATGACAGGCCCAAAATAGAAGACAATGAGGCCTTTATCCGAAAGTGGATAAACTGAAGAGATAATTATTGTAAAACACAATCATTATTTTGAAAATTTCATTTATATGTTTTTAAGATAAAAGAAATAAATTCATTATACTCGAGAAAATGTAGCATGGTCCCTGTGACATTTGAAATGTCATGTTTCAAAGGGATGGGATAAAATCATTTTTTTTTTACAAATCGAATCGGTTTTTTATAAATTGAAAAATTGTTTTTCTCTAAACTGACGTTTTAATTCCTAATTTTCATTATACTGACTTTCTAATGTATTTTATGATTTGTATCTATCTTTAAATAAGCCAAGATCCACTATGAATTAATACTAATTACGAACAACATTTAATTTTATGTATAAAAAAATGAAAATCCAATTATCGTATACCCTATCCCTATCCAATGCAGACTAACGTAGTGACTTTTGAAGAACGTCGCCAAATATTATTTGATTTTAACAAACTGACATATTTTTGCTTATGTGTAACAAGATGTATTAATTTGTCATTATTGTTAGTTTTATGTAATGTATTATACCTAAATAACTTGCTATTTATTAGAATCGAGCCTTATATTTAAGTTGATAAAATAATTAAAATTACTGAACGTCGTTACAAGGCTGTATTGGGGCAAATTTGTGAAACGTTACAGGAATCATGCTACATTTTCTTTGGTATAAATACTTTTTTTAGGATAATAACTTTAAAAATTGTTCCTCTATATAGTTGTATCAAAACAATTACGGACTCAACTTTTCAACTGCGTATTTGAGAGAATTTTATATATTTCTTTATAAATATATAAAATTCTCTCAAATATTTTTTTTGCGAAAATTTTTAGCAGTATTATTAAATAAATAATTCCTATTTTATTAGACATGTATATCACATTCTGCTAATATTTATTTTAAAATTTCTTTCTACGCTGGTGGCTTTCTAAATGACGATAAAAAGTATTAGAAAAAAAAAAAAATATATATATATATATATATATATATATATATATATATATTTTTGTCATTTTGTAAATATATTTAAATTGTAAAAAAATGTTTCAAATATATTGCTTTGAAACTCGCCCGAGTGTTTTTTGTAAATTAATAATTTTCTTAAGAAAATTATTTATAAACTGAATTAACTTGTTTTTTATTCAAAATAATTAGTACTAAAAACTTGACCTATATTAGTACAGTGAAACCCCGTTTTTAGGTTTTTGAAGGGTCTGATAAAAAAAAACGTAATTGGAGGGAAAACGTAGATTCGAGGCTAGAAAAAAAATTGAAAATTATTTTTAATTTAGATAATCACGGAATCGGAAAACTTTTTTCAATCGATTTGCGTTTTTTTATTATCGTAGCCAAAGTTGTAATGGGTATCCCCAAATAAAGGGTGAAACACGTGAATCAACGTGTTTATTCACTTTTTCGAGAATTTTCCTTTTCTCTTGAATCGATAATGTTTTTCTTTGCTGAGACATTATTTGAAGGGATTCAATGAAAAATTAAAAGAAATGAAAAAAATGTAAATTGACACACGAAATACACGACAATTGAAATTGTATGTACACGACCGACACGTTTAAAACACAAGCACAGATTGACCTGCCTATACAGTCTGCCTGCCTCTGATTCGCTAAATTTCCCACCAATTGCATCATATTACACGACTCGTGTAACCTTGACCATGAGCGCTGCAGGTGCAGGCGCACACGTGTCTACATAGAAACAACATATTTTTGCTTCCTAATATTAATTTTAAATATTTTAAATCGTCGCGCATTGAATTAAATATGTTTATAAATTGATTTGCATTTTAAAAATTTCAAACGTAAATTGCGGGAAATAAAAACGTAAAAGCGGGCACTAAATGTACTAAAATAAAACGGGATTGTAAAAATTGAACGCAAATAACGGGAAAACGTGAATTCCGGGCACGTAAAAACGGGGTTTCACTGTAATGTTATCAATCAGTTGGATATAATCAAAATAATCCTTTTTTTTTCTCTTTTATAGCTATAATGTTTCGTTTTCTTTTGACTTAAATTACAATATTTTTTTATTTTTATAATATTTAATTCATTCCATATATTTTACACCATTTTTTTCTTATTTTTCTAATTTTCCTACAAAGTGTAATTAATTGTATCGATTTGTTTTCTTTGTATTATACTCTTATTAGTTTTTTATTTTCAATAAAAAAATTATAGTGATTTTTCAAATAATGTGTTTATCAAATAAATTTCTTTCAATTTAATTTGTTTGTTTTACAAGATTGATATTTTGATATAATATTATTGATTCACCTCCACTCCTGTTTCTGAACCGTGATTCATTGTGCACTCAATGAATAACTAGTCATTCCTTGATTTGGTCTGTCCACCTAACCGGATACTGTCTACCTCTTCTTGTGACATGTCTGAAGTATGACAGTATTGTCATTAACCTGTTCACCGCGTAAAAATCAAATTCCACGAATCCTGTGCGCGGCACAATTTCAGCGTTTTTTAATTTCTAAGTTTAAACACATATTTTGTTTAGAACCACTGATATTTGATTACAACACCAAGTAAACATGACACTTAAGTAATTTTCTGATAATAAATAATAGTCATTACTCTTAAGGAGACTCATTAAATAAAGGAGATAAACTTAACATTACGTAAAATAAACAAAGGAATGCTACGATCAAATCAATGCTTCATGACACTCGCCCAATCAAATGCATATAGCACTAGTAATGTTTATTTACGTAAGAGAGACTTAGTAATGTTTATTTACGTAAGAGAGACTCATCGCAGGACTCGATCCGCGAGACAGGTCGTTAATGCTGGAAATATTGAGAAACCAAAAAAATTCGGCGCTCTGTTTATTCAACAATATCTCATAAACTAATATATTATTTGACAAGGTTTTCAGAGATGTCGCTAGAATAAAGATTATTTTAAATTTTAGTTCAATTTTTATTCCAGTTTTGTGTCATTTTTTTTAAGTATTTGTGATTTGAAACTTGGATTGTCGTCAGATCACAGGCGTTAGTGCTCCCCGCGGGGAACACGTTAACAGCAACAAATCATAATTAAAGAAGTAATTCCATTAGCGGAACTATATTTCCATCAACTTGTAGCACTCATAAGGCCAGTTTATTTTTCATACGTCTCAAAAACTGGACATTGTAAAAAACAGAATGGAAGTGTCCTGGACATTTTCGAAAAAAAATAATGGGAAGGACAAATAGGTCCCACAAATGGAAAGATTTCTTTGGTGTAAATTTATAATGCACAACCTTATAAAGATACCAATGTGGACATGCTGTTGTATAGCTAAGATAGATTATGGTGGTTGGGTTCTGTATCACATTTAAAACGTACCCTTGCAAAGAAATTTGTGCTCAGTAATCCAATGGGGTGTAAATCTAATTGACAGTATGGAAGCGGACTGTTATGTGCTCGGGGGGATGAATTGGATATGAGATGTTGTTAACAGACATATAAACAATCTAAACTTGTCTATGGTTATAGCATTTATGAATTAACGCTTTGTATCCCGATCCTCTATTTTAATTTGATAAACTAGATTTGCGTCTTGTATTTTCACATGATAAATTCCAAGAGATGTATTACTGACATCTATCAAATATTTTTGTAAACAATTCAACCTCAAAAAGATGGTCTCTTAATTTCTAACATGGACAATGCCCTGAAAATTAATAATATGCATGAATTAATTTATGATGAAGATTCTGATTCGAGTCACCAATGTCCAATAAAGTGTCATCTTGATTTTGACATATAAATCGAGAGACCAACTACGGTCTCAGGGTCCAAATAGAATAAGAAATTGACTGGATCCTCAAAACTGGTTGTTATCAAAAAATGTCTTTATACATATGATGATGATATGTATTCCAACAACTGATGAAAAAGAAAAACCCTGCAGAACTTGCAAGGTGTGTGCTAAGCAGAAGAGAAGTGAGACCTGGTACATGTGTAAGGAGTGTGATGTAACATAGCTCGCCACAAAGGAGAATATTGGCAGAATTATCAAAATAAATTAAATTATTGAAGTATTTTAAATCAATATATAAAGTTTCGTTAGAATATTCTTGATATTTACTTGGATGTAGCAATTTTAGTAAATTTCATCAAAATAAGAATTCCTCAAAAACCATCCAGGTACTGGGAAACGTTGTCTTGATTTTGATTGGAAAGTGTTAACAGAATGAAATCTGCGGGTTAATGGTAGATCACTTGTCTTTCAACCGAATGTTTGAGTTCTATTTCTGATTGTGACCAATGGAAAATGGCTCGATCTGTTTTTTTTTTAAATCCCTATAATATACAATCAATGTGACAATGTATCTTTTAACTTTTGTTAATTCGAAGTCTTTAACCCTTCAGGTCCGTATGCCTAAAACATTTTTTCAGCCCCAGGGACGTTTAATTTTTTTTTATGGAGATCATTTTTAACGAAATCGTTCAACCATTGCTCATATAAATAGATGATAAAAAACAGGGCACTGTTTTCGTCCATCCTTGTTTGGGATTTTTGGTGCGCGTGCGGTGCACGTCATACGTCCCTGTCGGGAGTTTTGGTTTTGATGCGCGTGCGGTGCATGTCATACGTGCCTGAGGGTTAATACCAATTATAAACGAAATCGTTCAACTATTGCTCATATAAATAGATGATAAAACAGGGCATTGTTTTCGTCCATCCTTGTTTGGGATTTTTGGTGCGCGTGCGGTGCACGTCATACGTCCCTATCGGGAGTTTTGGTTTTGATGCGCGTGCGGTGCACGTCATACGTGCCTGAAGAGTTAATACCAATTATATAAGATAACATAAAAAAAATTAAAGAATTCTTATCAAAATACATTTTATTCAAATGAGTATATTTATAAATTTTTATTGTCAAGTTTTGTATCGTTGATTTAATATTGTATAATATATTACTAAGTTTAGTTCTTTTCTTGTGATTTCTAAATATACTGTAGTTTTAACGAATTAATTAATTTAGTAACTTAACTATGGCCTTCTGAAAAAGTAGGTTTTGTATTTTTGCTATATATCATATATTATATTGAAAAAAAAATAACTGCATGCTGTATGTACTATACAATACCAGGTAGACATGTTTATTAAAATTAAAGAAATAATTATTGTCTTTAGTGCAGTGTATGCCATTATAAAAAGTTAATCCCAAATCAATAGTTTGTTATGTTTTTGTCAATTTTATTAAAATAAATATTTACCTTGATTCTGTGTTTGAATATAAATATCCCCTCTCCTTATATATGTATGTATGTGTGTATATGATATATATAATAAAAAAGATATGAGTGGGTTAGAACCAGACTTGACTATCCCACAAAAATATAAAATTAGAGTTAGGCACATACGCTACATTTTTATACCCATTTCTATCAGAACCAAACATGATTATGAGTTTATAGTTCACCATAAGTGCAGATGTCTACCGTTACATTTTGGAAACAACAGAAAACAAACCATTTTTTAATAGATCTGCAACTTTGAAGTCAATTATCTCAAAACAAGATAAATGTGGGATAGTCATGTCTGGTCACCCACTCATATGTAAATATACTCGGAGACTAAATAATACTTTACTAAATCCCAAAATCGTGCTCTGATATTTTTTCTGAGAACTTTATACATAATGATATAGGAGCAGATAGTCAAACGTAAAAGATGGTTTATGTCAAATCTTCCTAGATGAAGTTATCGGGTTCGATCTCCAAAACTGGAAATATTACATGTACAATGTATGCCAAATAGTCCACATTGAATTAATAGTGAATATAACAATATGTATGTACATATATGAAACACATATTTATGAGAAATACAGGACACGTAGCCAGACTCCCGATGGATATTGAAATAATCCAATGGTACCCAAGATGCAGGCCCAGAAGAAGACCGAAGGCACGTTGGATAGATGAAATCAGGAAGCATGACATCAACGACCAAAAAACCTAACTATTTGGAGTCAAGTTGGGGAGACCTTCATCTAGCAGTGGATCGACCCTGGTTGACAATGATGACGAGAAATACACGCAGATATATCGTCATGCGCACAAGAATCCCTTTACATACAAAACATATCGCCGCCGATACTGCAGGAACACGTATCTAGGATTTCCCAAATTTTACAGGGGAGACAAAAAACGATTTTTCTACAAAAACATAATAAAATAAAAACGTCATTTGGTATTGCAGTTACGTTCCGCGTTGAAAATAAATATTATATGTGTGTTAATGTAAAAATGTATCAATGGTACAAGAGATGACAAAAAATAAAGAAAGTTACTTATACCAAAAAATTGAGTTACGTGTTCTCTCAATATCGGCGACGATATGAACATACACATATGCAATATTATATGATAACTTATATGTGTTCTTAACTCTCCTCCATTCCACATGGCTTGCGTATGTCAAATGACACTTCCTGGACACACCCGTCGTTGGTTGTACGTCACCCTCTTTTCAGACACCCAATTATACTGATTTGTTCTGATCGGCCCCCTTCAAAACACCTCCTATTTCCATATTTTCCCCCTAATAAACACGCTTTCTTATCTTGCTTCAAAATGAACCTAAACAAGCTATAATATATGTGTATTAAATCCAATTCCTTTCTAGTCCTTTACCTTACCAAGTGTGGGAGGTGTCAATGCGTTTTTGCTAGACAAATCACACTAGGCAAAACAAACAAAAATGACTGTCTTTATACAAAATCAGGCCTCACCCTCATTCTCCGTATTGACCACACCATCTGTGTCAGAGGGATATAATGCGCGGAGGGGATTCTATCCCATACAAAATAATACAGTCAACCCACTACATTCGTGCAAACTGTCTGTAGCCACCTTCAACGCTTAGAGGAGAAGATCGACTATTCACATTTGTACCGGACAGGTACAAAGACTGTAGATAGGTGGTTGGTCGCCGCGTAGCGCTCAAAGAATCGAGCTAGCAAATTCCGTAGCAAAGATCCAGCACAAGAAGAAGAAGAAGAGCAGGCAGAGATTCCTCTCAGGCAGTCGATGTAGGGTAGCGGGTCTCGAGTAAAAACACGGTAAAATCGGTATTACTCAGAATATTTAATGACGAAGAAGTGAGAAGCACATGTGAGAAGTGATTTCCAACGAACGAACGAAAACGAGTTCTTTAATTTTTAATAACTTTTTTTAAACGTGCGCATTTAACTGCGTCATCGATCTTTTGTCAGTGATTTGAGGGAATACCTTTTCCACTGTTGTGTCATGTGTGTGTGTGTGCAGTGTTATTTATATGTGTATACTTATATTACGTATTTGTGTGTTAATCTCTGGTTAATTTTTAGGCTCGATGAGCCTCTTTATCTCTCTTGATTTCCATAATCCAATTTGAATCAACCATAGTTGGGCATGGCGACTACACCCAAAGGAATACGGCAGCTCACGTCGGCGGCCCTGGTGGCGCAGTTCAGGTTAGGCGTCCTCCCGCCCCTCCCGGGGGTCTCAGTGAAGCGACGATGGTGAAGACGGTGGAGATGAGGTGACGATGCTGGAGAAGACGACGAAGAAGGTGCAAAGACGTGGTGTGGCTTAATGAGCTTTCTTTGCTCTTTATGATTTACTTCGCTAAATGCTCTACCGTCTGAGGGACTGTAGGCTATAAGAGCGTATATGAAGAACTCTGCTAGACCTTTAAGGAGAATAAATACATATATTTATAAGATCAAGTGTAGGTGTAGAGTGTGGGGATGGGAAGGTGTCGGCTGCGGCCTGTGTGATTGGAGCTTCCCCGCATTCGCATATGTATTGAAGACATATTCGGTGAGAAAACCACAGAAAACTCATCGAGGGAAGTCGAGCTTCAGAGGACCTCTGGGCTCTTCCGTTATGCGATATTAACACATTCGGCTTGTTAGTGGAGTGTTGAGTGTTGTAATGTATATAATGTAGCTCGAAGTCCAGGGCGTTTCTTCCCCCTTGGCTGTCCTCTCTTAGCCGCGTGCCGCCCACCGGTCCTGGTGACGTGTCCCGGCCGCTCCTCGGGATCTGTAATGCAATGTTAATCGCTGGGCAGTATCGGGTTTTCATTTGTTATACGCGATTCTTGTTTACTATTGACTTTAAATTTGGTGAGAATATGTTTTCGAGGTGCATTAAGCGTAAAGTTTATTTAACACTAATACTAGTAGAATTTGATCAATTATTACTGTGACTTTATAGTTTAGCGGTTAGATTTAGGTACTCTTTGAGTGAATTTAATTTACAAAGTCGGTTTGGTTTTGACTATCTAAGGAATTTTAGAATATATATAAATTTTTAAAAATTTATAAGAGAATATATAAAAAGAGAAGATATAAATACGGTTTTAGTCTTCGAGTTCCTCCATCATATCGACGATGAGAAACGCCTTCTCCATTCTATCCTTGCATTGGCCCAGCCTCGTCCTCATTTTCACAAGTAGGCGGAGGATACGGGTCAGCTCTGCTCCCTCTCCGCCCGCGAAGCTCGTTTTGGTGATGATGGGTTCGGGAGTCGGCAGCAACGGTGGTCGGCAGCCGTTCCTCGGATCCCTCGGGTGAGCGAAGTTTTCGCGCTGCGCGCTCGCGTGTTGCATATTCGCGCTCTGCGCGGTTTCGTGAGTATTTGCGCCAGCGATAGGCCACGAAGCGCGGGCGTTCCGCGCGGCGGCCTGATTGATTTGTGTGGCAAGCGTATTCCCCGCACCCGTCACAACGCCGCTCCATGAGCGACCCGGTGTCACACGCGGTGCCATCCGGCGGGCGATTGACTCCGCGTATGCTTGCCTTGTAGGGCACTTCGAGTAGTTTGCGGGGTGGTTACCACCGCAATTTGCACAAGTGGCCGGTGTCTCCTTTGTCTTGGTACACTCGGCTGTCAGGTGGAACTCGGTGCACTTGACGCATCGGGCTCGATGGTGACAGTTCGATGAAGCGTGCCCCAGTGACTGGCACCGGAAGCACTGCGTACCGAGACCTTTCTTGGGTCGGTATTTGACGAGGGTCACTCTGCAGTAGCAGAGGAACCTCAGCGTCGCCTTTATTTTCCCCATATCAGTTTCCTTCCCAAAGTGGGCAAGGTACATGGGCGCGCCTGTCTTGGTCGTCATCTTGACGACCTTTTGCGCTGGAAAACCCTGCGCGGCGAGATCGCCGGCGATCTCCTCCGTGGGAATTTCTGGTAATCCCCGGATTACTGACCTTTTGGTCCTATCGTCCACCTTTGTGAACGTATGAAATTCTTTTTTCCTCCCATCGAGTCCCTTTACGAGGCCGTCATGGTCCTCGACGGAGTGGACCGTGATTTTCGCGGTCCCCTTCCCGGTATACTTTACTTCGAATTGGCCCTTCACGTTCTCCCGGATCAGGCCAATAAGATTTCCGTGCGTAAGGTTACCGAGGGTTATTACCACCGGCGGTACTTTCGATTTTGTATACACCCTGCGCACTACGCAGGGCGCTTCTTCCGTTACCTCACGGAGGCACGTGTACTTATTAGATTGGACCACCTCTTCGGGTCCGGCAACCTGCCGTCTTTTGGCAGGTACCCGCGGGGTCTCCCATTTTTCCGCCACTGGCCCCACGGGGGTTCGCGGCACAAGAACAGCGTTCACCCGATCGCATACGATCCCGTTCTGCATCTTAGCGTCTTTTTCGCGCAGCCCGCACTCACAACACCCGCACTCACGGCACTAGCACTGTTCACAATTAGCGTTCGATCGCTCTCACTGTTCACTTGATTATAGCCACGGATTGACTACATAAGTCGGCCCTAAAGGCCCGCCTCTTAGCGCGCACAATATCGCGGTATGCCCACGCGGCACACAGCACCCGAAAACACTGGATGGGTTATCCCCGATCTCTATACCCGCAAGCGAGTATCGTGAAATCTAAAAGATCCAATATCACCCTTCAAAGTGATTTCCAAATTGGGGGGCCCTCTATATTAATGGTCAATCGGTCATAGCAAGCGCCCGTTACCCGCAAAACACAACCATTTTCATGGCGCGGGGGGGCCGCTTTGCCCGACTGACCCTGGCCTTAGTCTCGATGCCTCGGCCGTCAGCACATTTTCCCTGTGCGGTCGCGAGCGCAATCGGACTCCAACAAACATACATATTTACATAGTTATATAGCAGATTTACATATACAAACGTATCTAAATATAGCAAACATATACAATGATCATACAGATAGAATGAATTAGAATGACACGATACATATAAAAGGTTCATACACAGATGAAATAGACAAATACATCCATTTTATATATATACCGATCTACACCTAAATGTCCTTTTCCTCATATCACATACACACACACGGGTGGCGGCACACGTTCGATACAACATTAGAAGAAGAACTCACAAAGATCAAATGGGACATTGTGGACTTAGTAAAGTTAAAAGAGCTGGAGTAGAGCTCATCGAGAGACCAAGGGAAATATTTTATATCACTCGGGAACTAAATCGGGTAAACTTAGTGGAGTAGGATTTATGGTAAGTAAAAAGCTGAAAACGAATATTGTCGGGTTTACAGCAACATCATACAGAATGGCAATGCTGACAATTAAAATTCATAAAAGATACAACCTTCAAAGTCTACGCACCCACAAGTCACAGTGATGATGAAATTGAAAAATTCTACGATGACGTAGTCTCAACCAAAAGAGAAAACGCCATTTTAAAATCATCATGGGGGGCATTAATGCAAAAATTGGACAAACCAGGAATGACGAAGAATGCACGGGAAATTTTGGCTACGGGGAAAGAAACGAAAGGTACGTATGTATGTGTATGTGCGTGCTTGGAATGAAAAGATTGGAGATCTGTTCTCTCTGTCTACCCCACAAGAGACACGATGGGATAATATGTATGTACAAATAAACATTATGACTGTATGTTCTAACAATAAAACTAATCAAGAAGTGAATCTAAAGAATGTGTGGTGTGCTGTGTATTAAAGAATGTGTGGTGTGCTGTATATTAAAGGATGTGTGGTGTGCTGTGTATTAAAGAATGTGTGGTGTACTGTATATTAAAGAATGTGTGGTGTGCTGTGTATTAAAGAATGTGTAGTGTGCTGTGTATTAAATAATGTGTGGTGTGATGTGTATTATAGAATGTGTGGTGTGCTGTGTATTAAATAATGTGTGGTGTGCTGTATATTAAAGAATGTGTGGTGTGCTGTGTATTAAAGAATGTGTGGTATACTGTATATTAAAGAATGTGTGGTGTGCTGTGTATTAAAGAATGTGTGGTGTACTGTATATTAAAGGATGTGTGGTGTGCTGTGTATTAAAGAATAAAAAATAAAATTATTTTAAGGATGAACGTGATGTTAAGTAGGGGGAAAAAGAACACATTGAGGTAGTTCATACCTGTACGGAAGAGTGACGAAAAACTGACATAAAAATTTACAATGCAAACATGAACAGGAGTCATGACGGAGGACAACTGAGAAAAGTATGGTTAGACCAAGCGAATGAAACTTTTAAAGACGGAAAATAAGACCACGTCATAGTTGATAAAAACAATGTCGAACAACCCAATTGCAAGTTAATTTATGTTAGAACCCAGAGTTTTAAAAAAGTCCTGTCTGATTTTCACTTAAGTCCTGTTTAACGGTTTTCTGACTGGTTGAAAGAGATTACCACGTGGCAATGCAACCATCAGGTTGTCATGTATACAATGCAAGTGTTAAATAAGAAATTTTGAAAAATATTTTCCGTATACATAATCTATGATGATAACAATATTAAAATAGGAATTTTTTGTGTTGAAAAAATATTTCATAAAATCAAATCCATTTATGATAAAATTAATCTTACTTGTGATAAAGTTTTATCAAAAGGTGCGTAATCTAACATACGAAAGTCTGACTGATAAAAATAACACAGGTTGATTCAAAATCTTGTTTAATAATACTCTTGTTTAAGTATTATTTTATTTTCATGTTTCCAAATCTTGAGATTATTTGAAGCCACAGACAGGTACAACAGTACCCGGCGGTAAGTAATACACATCGAGCTTAAGAAAGAGACTGTCGGCCATAATCGGTTAACTTCGGCTTTGTAGAGCGTCGTCTCTGTCATTCATACGAGTGTTCTGTCGCGATTTGTCAGCCATTATGACCGTCATCGTGTGGCAGAGACGACGCTCTACAAATTCGAAGTTAGCCGATTATGTCCGACAGTCTCTTTCTAAAGCTCGATGTGTATTACTTACCGCCGGGTACTGTACCACTGTTAACGTTACAGTCAAGAAATAGGTTGTCTGAAATGTCATTTCTCAGATAGATGTCGTTAGGTCAAAATATTCATTGCTTACTTCGTTTAAAACTGGGTTGTCGGTTCGAACCCTGCGCTATGCTACTCCCCTCGAATGACATGGGCATTTTTTCCGTCTAGTATTAGGAACTATAAGGATACCTATGACTTCGGTCATATCTATTCTTTTAAAAAGATAATAAAAATAAAAGCATGCCGGTGTGCTCTAATCGTCTCACTTCGGTGTGACCGGTGAGTATGCTGGTGTGCAACAGTTCAACAAAAAAACTCGACTGCATAATTTAGCTATCCAATTAATTTAATTGACGTTGGAATGGCGAGGGTATCCTCGCTTACGAGGTCCAGCAACGAACGAACATTCCAAACGTGCTGAATGTATAATATTATGATAGGTAATAGTTTAACGCATTTTTTCAGCCGTTGTTTAAAAAAATCCTTGAGCGTTTTTTTGCGTCATTTTGAATGTGAAACAAATTAATTTGTTTTCTTCAATGCTTGATGCTTTTTTACTATTGCGAAGGAAAAATACAATATAAAGATATTTACAGTGTACGACAATGATACAGTAAGTGATTGTGTATCAAATGTGGTTTAAAAAAATCTATAATAGTGCTACGACAGTCAAAGAAGAAGGGGAAGCCTTGGGAATTTAAATACTTACTAGTACATAATATACCGTTGTCGTGCTGCCAGAGCCGGCTGCTACGTTGATCTGTGATTTGCATGGAAAATGTCCAATTATTTGAATTTATAAATACTTTTTGGCGGGAAAACATTAAAAATGACAAAATAGCTGTATCGGACGTACGCGCCACCCAAGAAAATATGATTTGTTTATATACTCTTGTTTCTATGATATGTTAAAATGTACTTGGTGTGTACTTATTGTAATTGAATGTTCCTTATGTATGGCCTTCGCAATAGCTACTATCAAAAGTCGGTCGGCCCATGCAAGCGAAAAACGCGCGAGATACATAGTATCTAGCAAGCCATGACGGCATACACGGGCGAATATAGGAGCTTACGATGAGTGATTGGCTACACATAAGGAGCGCAAAACGTAAAAGGTATATTCTCAGTTTCTGGAACGTCTACTGTGTTTTTACTTATGACCAACTACTACCTGCTAAAGAGGAATCTCTTCACCCTGCTACTTTTCACCGGAAAAGCATTAAGTAAACCGGAATCTCCGAGTATTGAGTGGCAGTCATCCACCTATTTTACTGTCTGTGTACCGGTGCTGCACAAAGTGGTCCTTCGAGCCGGATCTGGGTGCCGTAAATTTAGTGTACACATATTAATATATTGATAAATATGTTTGTAATAAATTCATAAATCACAAGAACTGGCATTTCCCCCGGATAAAGTGCGTTCTCTGAAGTTAAAAGATAAAATGTCTGAAGACTGGATAGAGTTCTCGGAAAAAGACGGCACCAAAAGACCAACTGTCTTGGTTTATTTGGAGACTAGATTCTAAATAGGGATGACTAGATGCAATATGAGCATGCTGAGGTGTGGTTTTCAAAACGAAAGTAGCATTGAATGTGATTGTGGGGTTATACAAGACTCACAACACATGCTAACTTATTCGAAAATCGGGATTAAATATTTGAGGCAATACCTGATTGATGCGAATGATAAGGTAATATATATTGCCTGTTACTGGAAACACGTGGCAAAATTAATAATGAATTGTTAGTCCGAACATGGAAATGAATTAATGAACATTTGAAAAAAAGATAAAGTGAAAATATTTATTTCCTTTTTAAAAATAAAAAAGTATTCTTTTTGATAACTTCAAAATACAGAATTGTAGAAAATAAAAGTATGTATTTCTGTTCTTGATAAAAATCAGCCAGGAACACCGAGCTGTGTATTATACAATGATAAAAAAATGAGTACAAAAAAAGTAATCTGTGTAAGCCGTACAGTAAAATACCGTTACTTTGAAATTCAGTGGACAAAATTACATAAAAAAATGTCGATTTACGAATTACACAATCACAAAAAAAAATGGAATTTGCGTATACTTTCCAACATCTGGGAATATTGTGGTCATTTTTTCTTACTGTAAAAATAATAAGTCAGTTTTGTCGACATATTTCCGCAACATTCAAACAATTCAAACATTCAAACATTCAACATACGATACCGGAGATCGTGCGACAGAGACGACGCTCTACAAACGATGTGTATTACTTACTGCCGAGTATTATAATAACATATTCATTGATAAAGTAAATAAAAAAATATGTATAGTACCCGGCGTTAAGCAATACACATCGGGCTTAAGGAAGAGACTGTCGGTTTGTAGAGCGTCGTCTCTGTCATTCATACACGTGCTCCATCGCGATTTGTCAGTTGCATCGTGCAACAGAGATGACGCTCTACAAACCGACAGTCTCTTTCTTAAGCCCGATATGTATTACTTGCCGCCGGGTACTACTACTTTTCATGGGCAGCCAAAGCGTACCCAAATGAATAAAAAAAAACTGTATTAATCACTTATTAGATTTTGATATAGTCACTTTTTTACACAGATATGATGATGTCACTGGTTTTTATTTGGTCACGGACAATTATTATTACAATATTATAATCTATGATTCAAAGATTTTGTAAAATTAATGTAACACACAAAACCCTGTACTTACGATAATAATCTTAAGATATTTTGATACTTAAATCTTTGGACGTAGAGGGAGCCCCAGAAATTGAACTGCTCACCGGCATGTACTCGTAATATACACTGGACGTCCCGCTGCCAGGGCCGGATACTACTTGATCCTTGATATGCGTGGAAAATTGGGAATAATTGGAATATTTTTTTATGTAAAAATATTACGAAATACGCGGTTTATTAGAATTTTTTAAGAAAAAACAATTTCGGAACCTAGAAAATGTCGGAAACCCCTAATTACGAATTATTATTCTACTAATTAACGTGTTATGAATGAAATACCCGTATTATACATTTTGTAGGAAAAAATATATTATTTAGTCATTTCATAAATTTGTTGTTTCATCATCATCTGATTTAATTGTTATGTTGAAATGTGAGCCGACATTGCTGTTTATATTGTAATGTATAGGTGCTGCTGACATTGCTGTTTATATTATAATGTATATGTGTTGCTGACATTGCTGTTTATATTGTAATATATATATATATATATATATATATATATATATATATATATATATATATATATATATATATATATATATATATATATATATATATATATATATATATATATATATATATATATATATATATATATATATATATATATATATATATATATATATATATATATATATATATATATATATATATAGGTGCTGCTGACATTGTTGTTTATATTGTAATGTATAGGTGCTGCTGACATTGCTGTTTATATTATAATGTATATGTGTTGCTGACATTGCTGTTTATATTGTAATATATATATATAGGTGCTGCTGACATTGCTGTTTATATTGTAATATATAGGTGCTGCTAACTTTGCTGTTTATATTGTAATATATAGATACTGCTGACATTGCAGTTTATATTGTAATGTATAAGTGCTGCTGATATTGCAGTTTATATTGTATTATATAGGTGTTGCTGACATTGCTATTTATTGTAATATATAGGTGCTGCTGACATTACTGTTTATATTGTAATATATAGGTGCTGTTGATATTGCTGTTTATATTGTATTACATAGGTGCTGCTGAAATTACTGTTTATATTGTAATATATAGGTGCTGTTGATATTGTATTATATATGTGCTGCTGAGATAGCTGTTTATATTTGATAATGAAAAGTCAATTTCGGGACCTACAAAAAAATGTTAAAAACACAATTAACGAATTGTCATTCTTCTAATAAATGGTATTTTACTGTATTCCAAAGGTGTTAGCTAGCTGGCCCCAGTATATCTTATCTCCCGCATTATTTATGTAATTCCTTCATTAAATGTACAGCTATATACCAGACCAGAGTGCACAGACTGTTAAGAAAAAATTGTGAGTGTGTCTAAAAACATACAGAGATGTTTCTAACATTAGTTGGCTGCGGTGTCACTGCACTTGCCGTGTATTTCTATAGCAAGTGCCCCGATCCAGAGCCCATATTTGGAATATACAGATTACCCGGAAAATGGTACCCCTTGAAATATGTTATCTTTTTGATGATATTCTACTTTAGGAAGGTAAGAATATTATGATATTTTGATTGATTTACTCTACATACAAACCATAATGAGGAGAGTGCGCCAGACTTTCCTATTGTGACACACATATTTCGCCTCTGAATGTTGATAATATTAATATGTACGATATTTATTTACTATACAAAATGAAATAAAGATATATTATATTATACAAAATGAAATAAAAAGAATGTGGAAAAAGGGTCATATTTTAATTGAGAAGATTTTTTTATTTTGAGTTGTGTATGTGATGTATACTCGTACACTGCATACATTCATATCATTATTTTATTTTTATTTTATTTAATTAACGACACAACATTATCTTTTATATGCAAATGAATATATGACAAGTTATACAAGTACTTTTTATATGCAAATGAATATATGAAAAGTTATACAAGTACTTTTTATATGCAAATGAATATATGACAAGTTATACAAGTACTTTTTATATGCAAATGAATATATGACAAGTTATACAAGTACTTTTTATATGCAAATGAATATATGAAAAGTTATACAAGTACTTTTTATATGCAAATGAATATATGACAAGTTATACAAGTACTTTTTATATGCAAATGAATATATGACAAGTTATACAAGTACTTTTTATATGCAAATGAATATATGAAAAGTTATACAAGTACTTTTTATATGCAAATGAATATATGACAAGTTATACAAGTACTTTTTATATGCAAATGAATATATGACAAGTTATACAAGTACTTTTTATATGCAAATGAATATATGACAAGTTATACAAGTACTTTTTATATGCAAATGAATATATGACAAGTTATACAAGTACTTTTTATATGCAAATGAATATATGAAAAGTTATACAAGTACTTTTTATATGCAAATGAATATATGACAAGTTATACAAGTACTTTTTATATGCAAATGAATATATGAAAAGTTATACAAGTACTTTTTATATGCAAATGAATATATGACAAGTTATACAAGTACTTTTTATATGCAAATGAATATATGAAAAGTTATACAAGTACTTTTTATATGCAAATGAATATATGACAAGTTATACAAGTACTTTTTATATGCAAATGAATATATGACAAGTTATACAAGTACTTTTTATATGCAAATGAATATATGACAAGTTATACAAGTACTTTTTATATGCAAATGAATATATGACAAGTTATACAAGTACTTTTTATATGCAAATGAATATATGAAAAGTTATACAAGTACTTTTTATATGCAAATGAATATATGACAAGTTATACAAGTACTTTTTATATGCAAATGAATATATGACAAGTTATACAAGTACTTTTTATATGCAAATGAATATATGACAAGTTATACAAGTACTTTTTATATGCAAATGAATATATGAAAAGTTATACAAGTACTTTTTATATGCAAATGAATATATGACAAGTTATACAAGTACTTTTTATATGCAAATGAATATATGAAAAGTTATACAAGTACTTTTTATATGCAAATGAATATATGACAAGTTATACAAGTACTTTTTATATGCAAATGAATATATGACAAGTTAACATCTTCAAAAGTAATCTCCCAATATCCTTGAAGCGAAGAGTCTACAACCAGTGCATTCTTCCAGTATTTACGTATGGCTGCGAGACATGGACGCTCACAGTAAAGAACACACAAAAGCTCCAGACCTCACAAAGGGGCATGGAGAGATGCGTGTTGGGATATACTAAAAGAGACCGTAAACAAAACACCTGGATTCGCAATATAACAAACGTAGAAGACGTTATAAAATTATGCAAAAGAATGAAGTGGCAATGGACAGGACACGTAGCCAGAATGTCAGACTCCCGATGGACATCTGAAATAATCCAATGGTACCCAAGAGGCATAAAGAGGCCCAGAAGAAGACCGAAGGTACGCTGGATAGATGAAATCAGGAAGCATGGCAGCATCACATGGCATCAGCAAGCAAAGGACCGAACTATTTGTAGTCAACTTGGGGAGACCTTCATCCAGCAGTGGATCGACCCTGGTTGACAATGATAATGATAATTTTAAGTACTTAAAATTATTGACAAAAAAATACAAAACTTTATCTCAAACTAACATGAAGATACAAAAAGCAGTAGTGATAATAAATTACAGTCATTATTTAAAATTATTTAATATAAATATGTATATTTAAGTTCAATATATGTTATGTATGTATACCACAAAATATTACCAAACTTCACCAAGCAGACTTACGTAATTGTCGAAGACTTACTTTATAGTGGTAAAGAACTTAGATTTGTTTTTAGTGGAACAACGCTTACATAGAACAAGAATTGGATTTTTTGGGAATTTTATGAGATATTATATATCTTTAGATATAGAAAACACATGGGCTCCCTTGTAGAACGAGATACAAGTTGCTTTTCAGAATCGAAACCTTCCACATGTTGATGCAGGGTTACTCAACTCCAGAGGCAAAGTATTGTCCTTAATGTTTAGTTTATACTAGGTTATTTATGTTAATAAAGGAGAGCGCAAAGTTTAAATATGGTGTATCTCTTGCAGGGTAGGCAGAAAAAAAATGATCACCAAACTATTCTACAAGCATTTCCCTGTCAGGGTAAATAGAAATTAAAGGGAGCCAGACTTTCGTATTTCTTCATCTCTTTTTTCTCCTACCATTTCTCTGACTTATAATGTTACCTTCTTTCTAAATATATTTCATTTGATCCAATAATACTTTTCTTCTATGATGCCTTCCACACTATTTGCCCTATATTTGTTTTGTTAGTTTTTCTTCATTGATTCATTCTACATGCCTAAACCATCTCAGATTTCTATAAGACGTCTTACTTAATACATCAGCCTTAAATTTGCATTAATCCTTTATCATTTCATTCCGTATTCTGTCATACATTATCACTCTGCATATTCTTCTCAGTGCATGCATTTCTACTTTCAGTTCTTTTTCACATCACATTTATCTGCCATATATTAAAGTTAATACTTAAATACTAAGGTGGACCATCATCTTAACAGATTTTGATATTGTTCAGTTTGAGTATGTGTTTTAGTGCACCATTGACTTTGTTTCCGTATGCTACACACTGTTCAATATCCTTCTATTATCTGATAAAATACTACTCAAATAGCAGAATTCCTTTACTTCCTCCAATCCTTCTCTGTCCACTCATATATCGCATTTACTTTTCTTTTCAAACTTTTATATCACTTGACTTTGATTCCGCTTTATTCATTCTCAGATCTTTCTCTTCGCATCTCTCATATAATTTACTTATCATTCTCTGTAATTCATCCTCATTCTCCGCTAACATTACGATGTCATCTTCTTCTTCCTAGTGTCATGTCAGGTTCCTCCAACGTTGACTATCACCTGAGAGTAGGCTTAATTTCTCTCTATAGTGATTTCCTGGGGAGGGATATCCAGAGTGGTTTCCCCTTGCCTTCTCTAGAGGATTTTCTGTTGGGGCTACCTTCCCTTAGCTGGGTGCATCCAGTTTTATAGCGCTGGAAACTCACCATTCGTCCACTCTCTATCTGCTATGACACTGATGGAAATGTCAGTGGTCACATTGCCCGGGATTCGCGGGGCCTGAGAGTGACCACCTGTGGACGCTCGAGAGTTGGACTTGGTAATTGTGTTACTGGTGACATTGCAACGTGGCGCACTACGATATTTTGTCGGAGTATACTTTCCAGCCAGGCATACTCCATCGTAGCCCTACTACGCATTGGAACCCCTTGATGTCATCAGCATACAGCAATTTGCACAAATTCCCATTCAACATCTATGTAAATTTAAACAACCAGAGTGACATTATACATCCTTTGTGCATTATTAAAAATAAATATAGTGTTGTATCAATATTCAGATATGATTTTTAATCATTTTATGCTATTTTTGTGCCTTTCACATTTTGCACGTGAAGATGATGTTACGTTTATCCCATTCTTATCCCTGCTCTGTTGTTAACATCCATGACTATTTTATAAAATTCTTTTTAAAAGAAAAGTTTGTTTCTTAAAAAATTATTTTAGATAATTTTTTCCACATATGACCTTTTGTGTATGATTGCGACAAATCGCCACGTTAAAATAAACTTGTCAAGTTGTATTTAATAACTGAATTGTTCAGCACCGGTACAAAGATTGAAGAATAGATGGACGATGGACGATTCCGGCATGATTTCAATTAGTCTCGGTGACAGCTGGGTGAAGAGATTCATTTTTGTCTGCTAGAACTTCATTTAAACAAATCACAAGTTTTAGACAAGAACATATTTTTATTATTTTGCTCCCTTTATGTTTAGCCCATCGCAGTCGAAAGCATATCGATTCAACCATTTATGCTGTCACCCTTCACTAACTCAATGCTTGCCAAGCGGTCATTGCGCACAGGGGCCATCTGATCATAAGTAGTTATAATGCAAGGACCACAAGGTTGCCGTTTAATCCTCGAAGATTCCGGCATGATTTCAATTAGTCTCGGTGACAGCTGGGTGAAGAGATTCATTTTTGTCTGCTAGAACTTCATTTAAACAAAACACAAGTTTTAGACAAGAACATATTTTTATTATTTTGCTCCCTTTATGTTTAGCCCATCGCAGTCGAAAGCATATCGATTCAACCATTTATGCTGTCACCCTTCACTAACTCAATGCTTGCCAAGCGGTCATTGCGCACAGGGGCCATCTGATCATAAGTAGTTATAATGCAAGGACCACAAGGTTGCCGTTTAATCCTCGAAGATTCCAGCATAATTTCAATTAGTCTCGGTGACAGCTGGGTGAAGAGATTCATTTTTGACTTCTAGAACTTCATTTAAACAAAACACAAGTTTTAGACAAGAACATCTTTTTATTATTTTGCTCCCTTTATGTTTAGCCCATCGCAGTCGAAAGCATATCGATTCAACCATTTATGCTGTCACCCTTCACTAACTCAATACTTGCCAAGCGGTTATTGCGCACAGGGGCCATCTGATCATAAATAGTTATAATGCAAGGACCATACAAATGCAAGGATGTTTTATTATTACAAAACAATAATATTAAATACAATATTTTACAAAGTTGTTTACTAGCAATAATATAAATACAATTACTTATCTTTTTGATACATACGTCCGTTACAAAAATATCAAAACTATGCTTTATAAATGGTTGAATTAATTTTTTTTATCACATAATTATATTTAGTATTTGAATAAATAAATAATCTTTAACAAACACTGTATTAATATAATAAATTGATTAGATAATAACCAACTTGACTTCTTTGACCTCGTTGTTGTTGTTAAGGTAGGTTTATGGAAATGTTATCAGTATTTTGGTACAACGTGAAAATCAATCACTTCAATAAAAATTTGCTTCAAATATGTGATATGATTTTTACTAAAATATTAATTGAATCTTAAACTCAGTTTACTAATATTGCGATTAGTTAATGCTCACTTACAAATTGATCATAATTTCAGGCAAGATTCAAATTTGACTGTTTACTTACTTGCCTGTTGCCGTTTCCATTCCTGCTTACTTAAGCCAAATGGAAGTATTCAGAAATACAGAATTCAATTTGCCATTTGATTTTTTCACTTAAATTCTCCAATACCAGAGCAATTAATTGTTCCAATACTGTTACTAATTGTTTAGCAAATATTTATCTGCAAATTATCAACGAATTGTCAAAATGCATTTAACCCTTCCTTCCCTGTGATGTGTAACTAGTCTCCACATGTAATATACAAATTTGAAACAGATCAAGGTTTAGGTAATCAAAGGTTCTAACATAAAAAAAAAATATAAAGAATCTAAGAAAATAATAACAAAAATATTTAAATGTAAAAACGACTATTTAATGTATAATTCAGGATGTGAGCTGAAAAACTTTGCCGTCTATTAACCCTTCCTGTCCTGTGATGTGTAACTAGTACACATTGCTTCTAAAAACTTTAATATCTCTATAAATATAATAAATACTGGGTTCAGATTTTAGGTATTCCTCCGTAATACATTTACACATTGAATGAAAAAATAATATTAATAATAATTAGCACTTATCGGCCATATCAGAGATATTTTGTGAAAATCGGGAATAAATTCACCAATACAATCAAACATGTGCCAGTGTGTGACGTAGGTATATTCATTCTAAAAAAAATGCTATGGGTGAGGAAGCGACGCTATTCACGTCTTACTCTCACTCTACTTCGGTAGATGGGAACTCAAGAAATAGAATCTCAGTTCGCTCGCTTCTCTCGCTTCAGTAGCTCTCGGGCATCCATTTGAGGTGATCTCTTCGCCCATTTTGTGAACGTCGGCCGATGTTTTTTTCATGTTTTCTTCAATTAAATTTCCATTATTATCACTTTTGACTTCAAATTTAATTAATTTAAGCGATTGGCTATGAATATTCTTATTTTTCCGATTTTAAATCGCTCATTTTTTATATGTGTATTGAATACACAGCACCGGAACGCGCGGATTTTTTTTAGTACAGTAAGGGAAAGGTTAAACAGACAACCTAATGATTCAACTCAGAGATTCCCAAAGAAGGTCATATCCCCCCTATTGGGTACAGAATTTTTAGAGAGGTATTAGGGCTATCAATGAGGTCAATGTGGTATTTATTAAATATTCCAGACTTTCTGTATAACTCTTGTGATTTTTAGTTATATCAATGGTATTATACATCTATGAAAATTTCTGAAGTCGGAGTCTGTAATTTGTTGCCGACTCCACAACCCTGCATCAAAGTATGCACACTAATATATTACAAACATTTTTTTCAGTGGACTACTCATGGTGAAGTCAAGCCAAATGCTAGAGCAGGGCATGGTGTTAAATCCCACAGCTGTGCCGAAGACATGGACATAGCTCAACCCCTCTCCGATAATGCTAAGGTATCTGCACCATTGTTATTTATCTCTTATGATAAAACCAATATTTACTCAAACACTTCATTAAAAGTCCATAATTCAAAGGATCAAATTTCACAAAAAACTCGATGGAAGAATTACGAATTACACGATCACTAAAAAGTTAACTAGAATTTGTGCGGTACTTCCTAATGGCTGGGAACATCGCTGCCATTTTTTCTTTCTGTAAAAAAATATAATCCAAATTAAGTGTTGTCAACATATTTTTACAATTTTGAGACAACCTCTGTATCCTAGTTGGTAAGATGCTTGTCTCCCAGACAACCTCCTTATCCTAGTTGGTAAGATGCTTGTCTCCCAGACAACCTCCGTATCCTAATTAGTAAGATCCTTGTCTCCCAGACAACCTCCTTATCCTAGTTGGTAAGATGCTTGTCTCCCAGACAACCTCCTTATCCTAGTTGGTAAGATGCTTGTCTCCCAGACAACCTCCTTATCCTAGTTGGTAAGATGCTTGTCTCCCAGACAACCTCCTTATCCTAGTTGGTAAGATGCTTGTCTCCCAGACAACCTCCTTATCCTAGTTGGTAAGATGCTTGTCTCCCAGACAACCTCCGTATCCTAATTGGTAAGATGCTTGTCTCCCAGATAACCTCCGTATCCTAGTTGGTAAGATTAATGTAAAATCAATGCTGTGGAGATGTGTGCAATAAAAAAAAATTGTGAAATGTCAATGTATGAAAAAAGTCTGAAATTAATTCATAGAATTCATAGTATGTTTTAAGTAAAATAAAGAAAATAAATTCAACATAGTTTGGGCACGTGGAAAGAATGAATGACAATAAAAATTACTATAGTTCGGAAATTCTAGGATGAGTCCTGTGACAGCTCACAAATTTGCCCCAATACAACCTTATGTAATGTATTTACCTAAATAACTTGCAATTTATTAGAATTGAGGCTTATATTAAAGTTGATAAAATAATTAAAATTACTGAACATCGTTACAAGGTTGTATTGGGGCCAATTTGTGAGCTGTCACAGGACTCATCCTAGAATTTCCGAACTATAAACGAGTATACAAGTCAGAATTGCAAGAAAAGGTGGACTGAAGAAAATGTGATTGGATCAAGTGTACCAGATTTTGAAAGAATGTAAAGTGTGGATAAGAAGTATGAATAATGGAAGATTGTGCTTGAATGTAGAGGAGGTGAAAATTGTATGCTTGGATAGAAAAGTTTAGAGATGAATTTTCTCTATCTACCCCATAAGGAATATGGCATGATAATGGGTATGTAAGAATTGCGTTTGGTTCTTTGGTTAATAAACTAATTGATTGATTTATTATTCTTCATTTCAGAAACAAACAATTTATTATAGAACTTCAAATTTAGTTCATGTTTTCAAATAATGATCTAATTAACTATGTTAATCCCCAATATTTGAAAACGAAAATTTGAAATAAAACTATGAAAAATTTGAAAAACCAAAAATTGAAACCTTTGATACAGTGTGTTTATTTGACGAATGACTTTTACAGGCATTTGATGCAGCATTTTTCATATCTGCCAATTCTGATGGCATCTACGTAATTGCAGGGAGTGAAAGAAGACAAATGGGAATCGTAAATGGACTATTTTACATAATCGTAAGTAATTTTCAATTATTTATTTGCTAATTTAATATTTTTTTTCTTACTGTATATTTAATGAATGATAAAGTTGATTACTAACTGTTTGTCAGGTTGATGAGAGCGTGCAACGGGGTTTTTTTTTGTGTAATCAAAAATCGGAAAGAAGTATCGATTTATTTTTTCATGCTAAATATCCTCAATGAGATACAGGCAAAAGCCTAGTTTACTGGGGATACGACAAATGAAAGGCAACAAACCCAGATCCATTAAAATTGTATGTCAAAATCAAATTACCTGTTGTTTTTTCTCAAATTGTGTATATTTCTTGTCATGTGTAATAATAAATAAATAAATAATAAAATTGATAGTAATTGTACAAAAATTTATTTAAATAATTAAATATAGGTTTATTGATACCAACATAGTATGTGCAGTACCCGGCGGTAAGTAATACACATCGGGCCATCGTGCGACAGAGACGACGCTCTGCAAAGCCATGTGTATTACTTACCGCCGGGTACTGGTACGTAATACACATCGGGCCATCGTGCGACAGAGACGACGCTCTGCAAAACCATGTGAATTACTCACCGCCGGGTACTGGTACGTAATACACATCGGGCCATCGTGCGACAGAGACGACACTCTGCAAAGCCATGTGTATTGCTCACCGCCGGGTACTAGTACGTAATACACATCGGGCCATCGTGCGACAGAGACGACGCTCTGAAAAACCATGTGTATTACTCGCCACCGGGTACTGGTACGTAATACACATCGGGCCATCGTGCGACAGAAACGACGCTCTGCAAAGCCATGTGTATTACTTACCGCCGGGTACTGGTACGTAATACACATCGGGCCATCGTGCGACAGAGACGACGCTCTGCAAAACCATGTGTATTACTCACCGCCGGGTACTGGTACGTAATACACATCGGGCCATCGTGCGACAGAGACGACACTCTGCAAAGCCATGTGTATTGCTCACCGCCGGGTACTAGTACGTAATACACATCGGGCCATCGTGCGACAGAGACGACGCTCTGAAAAACCATGTGTATTACACACCGCCGGGTACTGGTACGTAATACACATCGGGCCATCGTGCAACAGAGACGACGCTCTGCAAAGCCATGTGTATTACTCACAACCGGGTGCTGGTACGTAATACACATTGAGCCATCGTGCAACAGAAACGATGCTCTGCAAAGCCATGTGTGTTACTTACCGCCGGGTGCTGGTACGTAATACACATCGGGCCATCGTGCAACAGAAACGACACTCTGCAAAGCCATGTGTATTACTCACCGCCGGGTACTGGTACGTAATACACATCTGGCCATCGTGCGACAGAGACGACGCTCTACAATGCCATATGCATTATATAATATATACATACATTATGTGTGTACATACATTCCAAAATCGCACATATTTTTTTAATTATTTATTAACACTTTTATTGCAAATACAATCTGGTTGGCTTATTGCCAGGCGGCAATCTCTTCCAGCCAACCAGACAAAAGTAAATGAAGCAAGTTACATGGTCGTATAAATCATTCAAATGACTATCCATCCCCACGAAATCCATAAACACATATGTGAGCATATGCCCACAAACCCCACAAAAACGGACAATCACTCGAACATTCCTTTTCATATAAAGTGAGATATCATCAATCAAAAGGAAAAGGAAGGGATGGTGGAGAGGAAAGGAAAAAAAAAAAACAGAAACGAAACACGTTATTTTACTGACTAGAAGTTACAGTCGCTTCTTAAAGCATACCAAGGACGGAGCGAGTCTTATATTGGTTTGTAACTGATTCTAGAGTCTCACTGCATGGACAGTAAAGGACGACGTAAAAAAGAAGAGCGGTGAACAGGAAAGGCCAATAGACAATATCTGTTTGAGCATAGCGCTAATCTAACACTAAAAAAAGGAGAATTTAAATTAGAAATATTAATATACTCACTAACTTATAGAGACAAAAAACACTCATAAATCCTTAGAAATAAATTAAAAAGGAAGTGCACACGAAATTTTTCTCCGTTGCATGATTTTGATCCAATTAGAGTTTTGATCTCTTACTAAATCTGGTCTGATTTCTATCAGCCATTTTTAAATTTAATTTTTATATTTACCGTGTTTTAAGGCCTTTTATGACTTTAGGTAATACATTAAATAATCAAGAAGCCAAGTACATGAAACTTCTCTATAGTTTGCCTATTTGATATATTTTTTTTAGTTACGGTTTGCTAAATGCCATGTATACCGCCCGCTCTCTGCGTGTATGGGCTGTCCGATCATCTATAGTGATCATTGTGAAGGCAACGCATATGGAACATTTTATTATAATAGGTACAGGTATACAGCGATAATTTTACAATTTTTACAGACAATTACAAAAACAAAATCATCAATCTAGGTGACGCATACGCCCGATACACGTAGTACAGTATTTTCAGAAAATTTATTTCAATCACTCGACATATTTTTTTCAAATGAAAATTAATTTCTTTATCCTAGCAGCTATACTTTCTGTCTGATTATTACACAATATTTATTATTTCAAATGATTTACTGCTGGATGTTTTCATAATCAGCGTGCTGTCACATTGTTCTCTTTTTACACTTTGGGTCACTAAATGGTGCCAGAAAAATAAATAATCATAAATGATGATTCTTTTTCTAAAACTATTGATTAAAAGTTCATATCAGCGGTTCGATTTATCACCCCTAAATGTCATATTAAATCCCATTCACTCAGTTGACTTTCTTTCTTTTTTTCTATACCATGACGGATAATTGCAGATGCCTGGGAAGGGAGTTCTATGCAGCCCCAAAATTCCTGACACGTTGCTGTTTGGAGCCAAGGCGAATGAGTTTGGTGCTGAGGGAGTGCTTCTCACACCTCTTGAGCCAATGCACAAATGGAAAGTCACGTACAGTGGGAAAATGCGGTGAGCATCTTGCTCTATTGGTTTTGTACGTAATATGCTTGTTAAGCTTTTTTTGGCTCAAGGACCTCTTCACCATTCCAACATCAGTCTCAAGCTGCTTCTCCATGTCGATGATGTGATGTTCTGTGAGAGAATAACCCGATTTTAGATGTGCAATTAGAAAGTGATGCTATGCCGTGGATTTTGTTTTGAGTGAGTGAGACATTCCACATCAGTAAACTCACTGACCACACTATTTTATCAGATCTGATGGCATACTGACGGGAGACAATCGGAGTACATCAGCGTATTTGGAAGGAGAAAAAAGAAAATGTATTTTATAAGTAGAGGATTGAGACTGAGAGATAAATTTATAGGAAAATGTAGGAAAATAGTCTACCTTTATCTGGGCTTGAAACTGTCTCCGAGCTTGATTAGTGGCATTCATCTAGGTATGGAGGCGGAACTAAGTAACAATGAGATTATAGATTCGATGATTGGTGTCTTACCAACTAAACAACTGAGGTTGTCATCATGTCTGAACTCCAATTGTCCAAGTTGTCATCGTGTCTGAACCCTTCAATACGTTGAAGGGTAAATCTGAAGGAATGAATCTAAATGTATTATTGTCCTTTTAAAGGGGTATTCTATTCTAGAGGGGTGAATTTCGGGCGTTTTTTCAGACTAAATAAACAAAAAACAAAATATATTTTTCCTATACAATTTTTAAAGTTTGTTTATTGATGATTTGAGAATGTACAAAAATATTTTTGAAAAAAAAAAATTTAATTCAAGATGTTATCAGCTGTTATGGTATAGTATATGTTGTCAGCTGGTGTGTCCCTAAGAGACAAAATAAAAAGCTCACGCATTCGTGGAAGCCTAGGTGTTACAGACATCAACAGGAAGATGGAGGAGAGGCGATTGAGATGGTATGGGCACGTTGGACGCAGAGCATTGTGAAACAGGCAATCTCTATGGATCTTCCTCGAATAACAACCAGAGGAAGACCAAAGAATTCATGGGTGGTGCAAAAGGATAACCTGATGTTGAGGCACGGCCTGGGGGACGTAGTCCGGGACAGAAGAGGATACAACCTGAGGACGAGGAGAGCTGACCCCAACAGTCTTCGCAGACAATGAGTTAGGATGGAGACAGGGAGAAGATGGTATATGTTGTCATTAAAAAAAAATGGGATAAACTGGTCGACATGATTGGAACCCTTTCGTAAATTTAAAACAAAAATCATACACAGTTTCTTGATAAGAAATAATGTCGTTATAGTTGGTTCGAAAGAGTAGGTAATTTCCAAGGTAGGAACGATAGAGATACATCTATCAAAGTTTTATACTAAATTTGAACGCAATCAGTTGGATAGCACTTGAGATTATTGTCTTAGTCATTCCGGTGGGGCGTAATGGCTGCCTCATTTATAGCTATAACTTCGTAAATATTGAGAATTTTTAAAATTTCCTTTTGAGAACATATTATTAAAGGTCTTAACTTTAAGAATATGTGAAAAACAAAAAAAAAACGTTTTTTTTTTTTTTAATTTCTAGAGTAAAATATCCCCTTAATATCTTTTTAACAAAAATTGTGTGAATGCTGTTTACATGTGATTTTTATATTTTTTTGTTTCACGGCGTCCTTAGTTTATAATGATTTTTTCGCAGTGCCTTAAAAAAACTTACCAACAAGTGGAATGGTTGAACCTGTTATTCACCACATAGATTTTTTAATTTCTCTTTTCTTATTTCACATGTACTTATAGATCATTCAGTTTGAAGAGTCATTTTGCAATAGTGTGAGTAACAGTGCGTTTACAAAAACTTGTCACTTTATTTTTTTACTGAAGTGTAAAAAGCAAAACAAAATTACAATTTTATTTTATGTTCAAACATTGAAATGAACACACACGGTTTGTAAACTAAAAATGCTGTCAGCTTAAATTGTAATAATCATAAAAATAAAATGAAAGTAAGTTTATTTAACATATTAATTGGCATAGGCATGGCAGATTCTAGGAAACATTAAATAACAATAATGGAATTTTTCAAGATTAAAAATAAATATAAGCACAAGTATTATAAAGTAAAAATGTTTGTCAGCTTTAATTAGATTGCACATGAAAATAAAATGAATGTAAGATTATTTAACATATTAATGTATCATAATTACAATGCCAAATAATAAAGTTTTAAAATAATAGTGGATGGAGTGATACTAAATTCTAGAAAACTTTAAGTTATAACAAAGTGTATTCTAAGCTTTGAAAAAATGTTGAATTATACATTAAATTAGACAAAAAGCGCACTAATAGATTGCAGCACCTTTTCGACCGATCCCTAATTATTATCAATCATTACCAAAATTTAAAACAATCTCCTTTGCTTGGCCCGAAAGCGGTTTTCCCTTTCCTAATTCCGACATGGTAGTATTTTTCTAATCACCGAGTATTTTAACAACAATAAAAATGTGCGCTCTGCGTGAACCAATCGTGTGACATTCTAAAACCAATACCACTACACAAGTTGTGTAATACAGAGAGTGTTACTCACACTATTGCAAAATGACTCTTCAAACTGAATGATCATCCTTTACTGATATTGTTACAAGACAGCTCAATCAGTCTCGCAATGTGTCAGTTAAATGTAACATATTTTTATTATCACCATCTATGTGATATTGAATAAAGCTTACCTGGAATTATTAAAATTCCTGCGGTACCCCAGGAAATTGATTGCAGCACTCCAATGTGCAGATACACTTTGGAAACCTCTGATCTTTGTAATAAACTAGGATACACTAATTAGTTTTTCAATAATGGACATCATGTTTTTATTTATAGATATCAGTCAGATCCGAGTAAGCTGGTAGATGTAGAATTCGAAGGAGAATGGACAGCCACCAGCGAGTACTTTGATTATGACACCGACCTTGACGCTAGAGCCTTGACTCGCTCCATTGCGAGGGAAACATGGTCCCGAAAATATTTTGATAATCTAAAATTGTAAGTATACCTTTCATCATACCTATTTATATGTTCGTAACAGAGTATACAAGTCATCCATGTATTTATTATTATTGATAAAATATCTTTGTATCGGACGTGTGCCGTCACCCATGTGTGTGGGTATGTGATGTGAAAAGGACACTGTGTGTAGATCTGTATTATTAAACTTGTATGTGATAATTCATTCTATATGTTTGCTATATTGTATATGTAAATCTGCTATAGAACTATGTTATATGTATGTTTGTTTGACTCCGATCGCATTCGCGACCGCACTGGAAATAAGTGACTGGTGTAGCGGTGCGATCGGAGTAGGTCGGGGGCCAGTCGGCGTAAGCAGGGCCCAAACCCCGAAAGTTGTTGTATTTCGCGGGCAATGGGCGCTTGCAACGGCCGACTGACCATTAATATAGAGGGGCCCCCAATTTGGAAATCACTTCTCACTTCTTCATTGAAATATATTCTCAGTAATACCGATTTTACCGTGTTTTTACTCGAGACCCGCTACCCTACATCGACTGCCTGAGAGGAATCTCTCCCTGCTCTTCTTCTTCTTCTTCTGCTGGATCTTCGCTACGGAATTCGCTAGCTCGATTCTCTGAGCGCTACGCGGCGACCAACCACCTAGTCGACCAACCACCTAGTCGGCGACCAACCAACCAGTCTTTGTACCTGTCCGGTACAATCTTCTAGCTTTTCATCCACGTGAACGTTGAAATGAATGGAAAAAGTTGATTAAATGCAGTGGAAGTGTATGTACTAAGAATTATTGGCTAGTGAATATATGACTGAATGATAAATGTGAAAGTGGAGTAGCTGGTGATCACGGGGGCAGTTAAAGAGAAGTGAGCAAAAGGAAGATGTCTTATAATAAGAACAAACCAAATAAAGGAGTTAAGATGATCCTCTTGTGCTGCATTCAACATGACCCAGTACCACAAAGGATGGAGACAGGTAGTGCACCAAGTTCCAGATATAGCAGGGGACCACGACACTTGGCATTGAGAACGCGACGAAGAAAAAGAAAATATTTACAATTATCTTAAAACATTTTAAACAAGGTGTAAAAAGCTGATCTTATATTTTCTTGGAGGTTTTTTTCCTCAGAACGTGAAGTGTTATTTTTATATACAGTTTAACAATATGAATATGTTCCTTGTTTAACAATAGGAATATGTATACTTATACCTTGTTTAACAATAGGAATATGTACACTTATACCTTGTTTAACAATAGGAATATGTAAACTTATACCTTGTTTAACAATAGGAATATGTATACTTATACCTTGTTTAACAATAGGAATATGTACACTTATACCTTGTTTAACAATAGGAATATGTAAACTTATACCTTGTTTAACAATAGGAATATGTATACTTATACCTTGTTTAACAATAGGAATATGTACACTTATACCTCGTTTAACAATAGGAATATGTACACTTATACCTTGTTTAACAATAGGAATATGTACACTTATACCTTGTTTAACAATAGGAATATGTATAATTATACCTTGTTTAACAATAGGAAAATGTACACTTATACTTGGTTTAACAATAGGAATATGTAACATATACTTATACCTTGTTTAAGAATAGGAATATGTACACTTATACCTTGTTTAACAATAGGAATATGTACACTTATACTTTGTTTAACAATAGGAATATGTATACTTATACCTTGTTTAACAATAGGAATATGTACACTTACACCTTGTTTAACAATAGGAATATATATACTTATACCTTGTTTAAAAATAGGAATATGTTCCTCAAAATCGTTACGTTAACAGAATTATCATCAACGAAGGTATAAATAACAAGTAAAGAACAGCACAGCACTGATTATTCGGAGCTCAATTATCCATGAGTAAGATTAACTGTGGTCCTCTGAAGTACAATTTTTTTTGTAATCCTGAAAAATATTTTTGAACAAATCCACGTTTTGAAAATTACAAAGCAAAGACAAAAAATGTTATAAAATCAATGGTTTATATTTTATTAATTATTTAACTATACCAGTAAGTTAGCGGTATTTCCCCGTGTCCACACGAACACGGAAACATGTGGATCTGAGACTTCCCAGTGCAATCGCCGCGATATGATACTGGCGTTTAGCAGTTGTTTCTACCAAACATTGAAAAAGCTAGTTCGTGTACTCATCTTGCGTAGCAAAATTTATTTAGTATGTCTTGAACTCTTAAAATGTTTGACTTAATAAAAGCTTTATTTGGAATAACCGTGTTCTTGCGTTCTTCAATTATCCGGGCTCGAGTGCCCCCCAATTACCATGAATAGTCGGCATTCTATTACATAGGGATGGGTTCCAAATATAAATAAATAGACATTATTTTTCAAATAAAAAAAAATTATCAATTAATTTGGTATTTATATTGTAGAACTTTCCTTATAAACAGAATGATTTAACATTTAAACGTAAAAAAATCTACACTTAAATTAGTGTAGATTTTTAAAGTGACAGGCCCATTTCGCCTTACAAAAGCATTGTCAAACTGTTTGACAATGTTTTTGTAAAGTGAAAAAGCCCTGTCACTTTGAGTGTAGCTTTTTCACATTTTTCAGTAATAAAGCATTTTAATTGAAAACTATTTTATTTACATAATACAATTCAAAAGTCAAGTTTATGCAAATGTTTACACATAATGAAAATTCTAAAAAAATAGGGATATAAGTGAATAAAACTTGAACAAAATTGAACCAAATGCTGGTTATTCTCTATCAAACCCTTGATTGTATTATGCCATCAGTGATAATTGGCCTTCCAGAGTGAACACCATCTTCGTGTGTATAAACCACATTTGACATTTGAATTGTATAAATCACATTCACATAATTGCTGAATGCATCATCGTCATACACTATACATATCTTTTTATGTTTAGTGTGGTGTTTTTTTTTCCTTTTGCGCTAGTAAAAAAAGCATTGAGCAATCTTATTTTGACAGTCTTCAAAATGATCACAAAAAAAAACATCAAACAATTTGAGTAACATTAGTGTATCGGACGTGTGCTGTCACCCTTGTGTGTGTGTGTGTATAGACATTGATATTTCTTGTATGGTGGATTGAGATTTGTATGTAAATCCTATATGATATGTGGTATAATTAATATTTGTATTAGATCTGTATTGTGAATATGTATTGTAACATGTAAATCCTTATAGTTGATATGTTTGTATTTGTGAATGTGTATTGTAACATGTAAATCCTTATATTTGATATGATCTGTATTTGTGAATATGTATTGTAACATGTAAATCCTTATATTTGATATGTTTGTATTTGTGTTCTTGTATGAAAAATGTCAGTCAGTTTGACTCCGATCGCGTTCGCGACCGCAAGGGAAATAAATGACTTGCTGCCAGACCGTCGTGAGTAGGGCACGGGCCGGTCGACTTAAGCAGCGCTCAGAACCGTTTTTTTTTGAGACCCGCTACTTCGACCTGCCTGAGAGGAATCTCTCCACCCCGCTACCTTCTTCTTCTTCTGGATCTTCGCTTCGGAATTCGCTACCCCGATTCTAGGAGTGCGGCGCAGCAACCAATGTGCCTACGCTACAGTCTATTTGCACCCTGTGCGGTACAATTAGACGAATGCGCTAAACTATTACCTTCCATAATAATATACATTCAGTATGTTTAGAATAAAGTTGTTATTATAAGCACAAATATTTCAACGACCCTCGTATTTTTCAGGGCTCACCAATCCCACTATGAACAGTTTGGTATGATGAAAGCCAAGTTCACTATTGACAAAGAAGTATTTGAAGTTACCATGGATTCATTTAGAGATCATAGTTATGGTAAGACTTTATTTTTAAGTTCGTATCGCTTTCAGGGTTGGCCATTTATTGGAGGAAATCTGAAGAGGAAAAAAATACCCTATAAATTTTTTCGCAAACATAAAGAAAATAATTGATCTTTTTTATATTATGTAAGTAAAAATAATTAGATCACTGGCAATAATGACTATTGTATCCTTACCATAAAATTTTAACAAAAACAAAAATATAACATCAATACTCTATGGCAGCGATTCTCAACCTTTAATTAATGTTACTATCTAAACAAATACTAAAAAAATTTAGTAACACCGCCATGTACAAATTAATTATAATTTAAAAAAAATTATATTTCTCTATTATTTATTGTTAAGGCATTAACATTGTGGAGGTTTAAAGACATTGTAATTTGTTTTATCAAACACTGTTTATTCCACTTTTTGTAACGGTATAACTTTACCGGTTTCAAAGCTTTCACCTCATCATCAGGGGAGCTTCTTCTTGTTTGTCCTTGTCTTGTTTGTGCTCCCCTGATGATGAGGTGAAAACCTTGAAACCGGTAGAGTTATACCGTTACAAAAAGTGGAATAAACGGTGTTTGATAAAACAAATTAATACAATATACTATAATAATTTCACAAATAATTTTACAAAATAAATTTCTTAATTTCTGTGATGCATACGTCCAGTACAGTTATATTGGAACATAGTGGACTTCTAAATTTACGACATAAGTCGGTATATTTATTAATTATTTTACACGTAAAAATACCGCATTAATTTAATTATATTATTTCCATGTAGTATAATATTGCTTCACTCTTTCCCTGTACCGCATACTGTTGCCTTATGTACCACCGGTGGTACGCGTACCACCAGTTGAAAATCGCTGCTCTATAGGCTTTGATCAAAGATTACCCACATCACAAAAATATCCTCACCCAACTCTAGAGCTTCCATCCATATTTATGCACTTTTATTTCTTTTCATTTCAAAGTTTTCTTTTTTTTCTTTAACACTTGCCTTACTGTGCTAAACAACTTCGCCAGCCACTGTGCTGGACGCTCGGCATCCAGTGAAAAATGTATGTTTTATTTTTTGTAATTAGCTATAAAATTATTTTATTATGTAAGTCCTGGTCACTCACTATCCATCATAGGGTGGCAAGTGTTAATTGGAATAATTTTCAATGTATACGACCTGAAAGAATCAGAACGTGCAGATATATGTCAATGAATTGTTTCAGGACATAAACGGGACTGGGAGCTGATGCACAGATATGCGTTCCATCACATATTTTTGGCTGACGGCTGCAGAGTATCCTTGGGTGTCATCTGCCAACCTTGTACTGCATCAGTGTATGTTAAATCATTTTATTTATTTGAAAAGAGCTCAAAACAAATAATCTGCCATCATTCTATTATTCTATAATGATAACCTAGTTGATAAGATATGTCTTCCACTTCAGGGGTACTCAAAATAAATGCTAAGAGGTGCATGGCCGTGCGGTAGGTCGCCGGTTTGAAGACCGTTCTATGCTACTGCCCTTGAATGACAAAGGCAGCAGGGGTATAAAGATAACTATGACTTCGGTCATATATATTCTTAAAAAAAAAGGAAAAAAAACATGCCGATGTTCTCCGATCATCTAATTTCAGTGTGCCATCAGATCCAGTGCAGCAGTGTGTATCCGGTGAATTTACTGGTGTGCAACGGGCTCACTCATCTAAATAACAATCTGTACAGCACAGCTACACTTTTCAAGTGAATTGACGATGGAACAGCAATGAAATCTTCAACTACGAGGCCCAGCAACGATAATAATCCGTTGACAAAATTATTTGCCTTCTGAGAAGCATGCTAAGCTAAGATCATCTGGAATTTGGAGTATAAACTGCCATATTGAGGCAATCCGATGAAACAAGTCCTGTTGCGGTCATAGCACAGCTTCACTTTCCAACTGAATTGATGTTGGAATAGCGAAGGGATCCTCGATTACGAGGCCCAACAATGACGACAACCCAAAAGAAATGGTTCCCATTTGTTTGAATTATCGGCAAGATTATATTGTCTTTTTGAATGTAGTAGTATTGCCAACATTTATGATGACAAACTGCAAGTTATACGTCTACTCCAGTGGCTCTAAACCTGAAAACTCAGCCACACTCTTCAACATATTCCCATTAAAAATGCAGAAATGATTAAAATTGGGTTGTATGAATTATTTTAGGCTTTTATTGTATTCCATACCCTTTTGCCAAATTACTTTTCTTTTTAACTCAACTAAAATGTGGTTTTGAAAAAAATAATAATCATTAATTCCTTTAGTATTACACCCCTCAAACAGGGATCTTCTTATAAATAATACAGGGAGTAGCATTAAACAGAGTCTCTGAATTCAAAGATTTAGGCGTAACCTTTGATGTCGGACTCACGTTCTTTAACCATGTCTCACGTTTGATATCGGACTGTTACAAACTACTCGGTTTTATAATGAGAATATCAAGAGAATTTAACAGCACCGATATCCTTCGAAACTTATATTATTATCTAATTAGAACCAAATTAGAATATGCATCTACAGTTTGGGCACCTCATCAGCTCAAATATAAAAACAATGTAAAACAAATACAAAAAAATCCTCAGACATCTATGATACAGAACAAAGGGTGATTACGCAAAACATGGTCACTATGTCAAACTTCTCACAGTGTGTAACTATAGAAGCCTCGAAACAAGAAGGCAAGACTCCATTGCGATATTCCTACTTAAGGTTTTTCAAGGCTGCTTTAACTATCCCGCGATTCTAGAAGCACTAAGTTTATATGTACCTAATAAATATAGCTGTGCAAGGAATCCCCCTCTGTTCTACATACCAACTTACAGGACGAATATCATGGCTAAACACTCAGTCACGCGTGGTATAGAGATATTGAACACCAACTGAATGACACTGTTGATATACCATACTCTCGGTACAGCCTAGCAGTATGAGAAGAATCCTGGCTGATATTATTCCTAATGAATAAACTAACGCTAGAAACAGACCCTTTTTGTGTAACAGGAGAAATCCGTGCAAAGTGGATAAAAAAATAAAAAGGTTAAGACAAAGGTATTTTTCTACTCTAGCAAACTTGACAGAAAAATGTCAACGTTATCTAAGAGAAGTAGCTTAGCATGAGTTTTGAACTGGTAACTTACAGCAAAATCCATAATATAAACCCCTGACTAATCACTTCAAGTTTAAAAGACATATGTAAAAACTAGAGTAATATTTTCTTTGGTCACCAGCAGAATTTGAATTCAAAACCTCCAGCAAAGAGAACTCTTGGAAAAGTTCCACCGAGGACCGTCAATTGATCAAAAATAAAGAATCAAACAACATTTGTAAAACTTAGTTTTAAGGATTTATATTTATTTTCCAGGTTAGAAGTTGGCGTATTCTGGACTCCAGAAAATGGTGGAGAGAACCTTCCTGTGGAATGGTGTGACCTCCAGCTCTACCAATTCGGCGAGAATGGGAGAGCTCCGAATGATTATGCTTTCCGTTTCATGGCTGGGGGCAAAACTTATACAGTTCAAGTAAAGTATTATTCTATTATGTAAAGTTTTTCTGACAGCGGGACATTATAGGTACATGTTCCCATCTTTGTTGCCTGTCTCAGTGAGATGTTATTGCTGGAAACAGTCACATACAAGTAGTTCAACATATTGGCTGACCAGCCATAGTCATGTGGCCGGTAGGTAGTTCATTTCACATTTCAGGTATGTCAATTCATACTCCTGGCCTGGAAGCACGGTGGCACTGGTCGTCAGTCAAATTTTCAATTAACACGTTCAATGCTAACAACGCGCCTAGTGCGTTCTTCTTCGCAACCGTCGGGTGCTAACAACGCGCCTGACGCGTTTTCGTATGCAAACCAAAGTTTCGTTTCAAATGGAGGGGGTACTACTAGACAACAACAAATTAAATCGCACGTAATTTTACATCTTTTTTTTTTTTTTTTTAATTTTCAGCCACATGTGAATTACCTTAATAATTTGATCGCATTGAATGTGTTAAGGGAGTATTCTACTCTAGAGGCGTGAATTTCGGGAGTTTTTTCAGACTAATAAAATAAAATAATAAAAAAGAAAAATAATTTTTTTTCCTATACATTTTTTTTCAGTTTGTTTATTGATGATTTGATAATGTTCAATTCAAAATATCGTGTCGTAAAAAAAAAGGGGGTGAGCTGGTCGACATGATTGGAACCCTTTTATAAATTTAAAATAAACATTATACACAGTTTCTTGATAAAAAAAATTGTCGTTATAGTTGGTACCTATACAAATTGTAAAATGACAGCTATCTAAAAAAAATCTATTTTTTTACCCTTTTTTTAAAATTTTTACTCTTTTAAAAATAGTTTTTAAAAAAACTAATTTTGAATTTTTCAAGGTAGGAACGATAAAAAAACATTTATTAAAGTTTTATGCCAAATTTAAAGTCACTCGGTTGGATAGAACTAAAGATTTTATGTCGACCCGGTCGAAAAAAGTAGTTTCGAGGAAAACGCGTTTAAAGTTTTGAGATTATTGTCTAAGTCATTCCGGTGTGGCGTAATTGCTACCTCATTTATAGCTATAACTTCGTAAATATTGAGAATTTTTAAATTTCCTTTTTTAGAACATATTTTTAAAGGTCTAAACTTTAAGAATATGCAAAAAAACGATTATTTCAAATTTCTAGAGTAGAATACTTCCTTAATAGACTTTAACAGTTTAAATATTTACTTTTATTGAACACTTAATTAATGATTTGATTTCAGGTAAATGTTGAGCACGAATCAGAACACTTTGTGAGTTCTCATTGGGATGCACGAATGGTAGAAAGATTTGTCAAATACAATGTGAACGGAGTTAAAGGATGGGGCGTTTCTGAGTTCCACTACAACAACAAATCAGGAAGACCCGAGGAGAGAGGTGTGAACGACCCCGAATGGTATCACGCTCTTAGAGATAAAGCATAATCTATCTGACTGATTCTATTTTTACGAAAAACTGTTTTATATGATGTTATCATGATAAAAATCAGTATTCAAGCATGGTGCAGTATCAGGTCTGTAAATATGAAACCGGATATTTTTTATATAAAATACACATTTATTGTATGAAAATGGTAAAAAATATTTTATTCAAAGTATTGCCCATCGCTAGCTACACATTTTTCCCATCTCTGGCAATTTGTGGATGCCACGCCAAAAACACTGTTACCCATTTTCCCACCTTCTGGATCTTTCCCATGGCTTTCAAACGTATGGAGACGGCTTCTTGTGTCACATTTAATTGATCCGCGAGTTCTCGTTGCGTTTGAGCGTCATTCTCATCCAACAATGCTTGCAATTCGGCGTCTTCAAACTTTCTCGGTGGTCTTCCATGTTCTTCATTTCTCACGTTAAAATCGCCACTTTTGAATTTTTTAAACCACTCAAAGCACTGTGATTTACTAAGAGCATGTTCACTGTAAGCTTCGACCAGCATTCGATGCGATTCTGCAGCAGCTTTCTTCAAATGGTAACAATAAATCAACGCTGTCCGCAAATCGTAGTTTTCAGGCACAAAAACAGACATGTTCAACTCTATGAAAATATATGTAGTTGTATTAAACTTGTATTGTTGCAAGTTAAAAGTCTTTGACAAATGTAAACACAAGAAAAAGGCGCCAATGACGGGATTTGACAGTCACTACATTGACAACTAGAGCCATGTATGAGCAAATCCCGGTTTCATATTTACAGACCTGGTATATTGGGTGTATACCTTGAAACATTTTCATATCAAAGTAATGTACTTCTTCATAGACAAGGAAAAATCCTAGTCTTAAAAACTTTGCAAAGAATTATTTTTGTATCTCTGGTCTGGATTTGACAGACATAGAACACAATATATATAATTTTCGTTGATTATATTATATTTTTATTTTTGTTTTGTTTTTAAGTATATCAATATTTCTTTTATTATGTTTGTACTCGTATCCAATGTTCCTTCTATTCATTTTAGTTGCTGTACGGAATAATATATTTATGCGAAGCTAAATCTTAGCTTTTTTTTACACTCTGCAAGATAATTGACTCAACCAAAACTTGCGATACTATTGTTTTGATTTATATTTAATACTCAGAGTTATTCCTCTCTGATCTGGTTGGCAAGATATTTGTGTTCCAGCCTGCGGGTTCGTTTACCGCTTGTACCCAGATTTTTTTTTTAAATATTCCATTCTAATTTTCACTCAATGCTTTAACACCTACAAAGAGATTGCCACATGGCAATAAACACCCCAGACTGTACAGTGTTTACCTTTTCTGAAAATGTTTAATTTTGTTATTTATGTATATACTGTTTCTTATTCCTAGTATTTAAAATCTGATGAACAAATTATTTTATTAAATATTTTTTTAGTTTATAGTTTTGTATTGAAAAATTAATAATAAATATTATCAAAAATTCTACGTCTATAATTTAATCCTTTTATTTAACAAATTTATCCAAAATTCAAAGAATCAAACTTCAATATTATTATTCATATACTTCCTCTTTTGACAATAAATGAAGATATTCATATACTTCCTCTTTTGACAATAAATGAAGATATTCATATACTTCCTCTTTTGACAATAAATGAAGATATTCATATACTTCCTCTTTTGACAATAAATGAAGATATTCATATACTTCCTTTTTTGACAATAAATGAAGATATTCATATATTTCCTCTTTTGACAATAAATGAAGATATCCATATACTTCCTCTTTTGACAATAAATGAAGATATTCATATACTTCCTCTTTTGACAATAAATGAAGATATTCATATACTTCCTCTTTTGACAATAAATGAAGATATTTATATACTTCCTCTTTTGACAATAAATGAAGATATTCATATACTTCCTCTTTTGACAATAAATGAAGATATCCATATACTTCCTCTTTTGACATTAAATGAAGATATCCATATACTTCCTCTTTTGACAATAAATGAAGATATCCATATACTTCCTCTTTTGACATTAAATGAAGATATCCATATACTTTCTCTTTTGACATTAAATGAAGATATCCATATACTTTCTCTTTTGACAATAAATGAAGATATTCATATAAATGAAGATATTAATATACTAGCCTCTGATTCGCTAAATTTCCCACCAATTGCATCGTATTACACAACTCGTGTAACCTTGAACATGAGCGCTGCAGGTGCAGGTGCACACGTGTCTATAAATAGAAACAACATATTTCTGCTTCCTAATATTCATTTAAAATATTTTAAATCGTCGCCCATTTAATTAAATATGTTTATAAATTGATTTGCATTTTAAAATATTTCAAACGTAAATTGCGGGAAATAAAAACGTAAAAGTGGGTACTAAATGTACTAAAATAAAACGGGATTGTAAAAATTTTACGTAAATAGCGGGAAAACGTGAATTCCGGGCCCGTAAAAACGGGGTTTCACTGTACTTTAAAACAAATCACAATAAAAACAACAAAATGAAAAAACATCAAAACTCGGACACATAATCAAAACAGAACAACATTTATGTACAAAACTAAAAGAAAATACCATATATAGTAACATATATGGTATCCTTTAATTTATCTGAACTTTTATTTATTTGTAAATGATAAACAATTTTATAAATACGTCAAATTTGTGAAAAAAACATCAGGTAATTTAGAGATCCATTTATCTGAGTTTGTTGCGTTTCATTTGCCGTGCCCCCAGTAAACTACGCTTTTGCTTGTACAGTGGAACCTCGATTCTCAAACATTTCTCATCTGGAATATATTGTTTTAATTCGGTTCTCGAGCATACTTTTCAATGACAATGCCACGTGTCACTTTAAAAAAATTTAAAACGTAGGCAAATATAAACCACATTGGACAGGTTTTTAGTGAGACAGAAAAGGGAAAGTATCCCAGGACAGTCACATGATTTTTTATACAAGGTGATTTAGCTGGCAAGCCAAGTTAATTAAATTAATAACTTTTAATATATATATTTTATAAACTCAATACATAACAAAAAAACTGAACATAACAGATAATATCTAAATGAAAAAATGTTTTTAAACAAAACACAAAAAATCATTGCTAGACACGTGCCAAATATTTGAAGATGTATATGGGACAAATCTTTTACAACACTTATCATCATTATTAATAATAAAATTCATGCTAACTTTCAATTCATATTAACTTCCTCCCTAGTTTCGTACACAAAACGGTGGTACAGTAATGAAATTCATTAAAAAGATCATACTAATTTCGAATTTTTTATTTGTGTGTAAGTATTCCGTAGTGGCGTTATATTTCTGTGGCGAATACACGGTCTGTTCAATGGGAAAGGTGACTGGTTTTATTTTCGTGTAACCACCAACGCCATCTATGGTTGAATAAATGAGTTAACTTTTGGCTTTTCCCAAACCTGAAATTGGCAATGAAATCAAGGTTTAGGTAATCAAAGGTTCTAACATAAAAAAAGAAAGATACAAAGAATCTAAGAAAATAATAACAAAAATATGTAAATGTATAAACAAGTATTTAATGTATAATTCAGGATATGAGCTGAAAAACATCTCATGTCCTTACGCCTGCTTTGCCATCTATTAACCCTTCCTGTCCTGTGATGTGTAACTAGTACACATTGCTTCTAAAAACTTTAATATCTCTATAAATATAATAAATACTGGGTTCACATTTTAGGTATACCTCCGTAATACATTTACGCATTGAATGAAAAAAATAATATTAATAATAATTACCATTTATCGGCCACATCAGAGATATTTTGTGAAAATCGGGAATAAATTCACCAATACAATCAAACATGTGCCAGTGTGTGAGTAATTCATTCTAAAAAAACGCTATGGTTGAAGAAGCAACGCTATTCACGTCTCACTCTCACTCTACTTCGGTATATGGGAACACAAGAAATAGAATCTTAGTTCGCTTGCTTCTCTCGCTCAGTAGGCAGCGGGCTTTCGTTTGAGGTGGTCGCTTTGCCCGTTTTGTGAACGTTGTCCGATGTTTTTTTTAATGGTTTTCAGCTATTAAATTTCAATTATTATCACTTTTGACTTCAAATTTAATTCATTTAAGCTATGAATATGCTTATTTTTTCGCTTTTAAATCGCTCATTCTTACATGTGTATTGAATACACGTCACTGGAACTGGCAGATTTTTTTAGCACAGGTAGGGAAAGGTTAATATAACAATATTTAAATTTACCATTGCATATTGAAAATCTCTGCGCAATACTAATTAATTATCAACTATATTTTATCCTCGCTTGCCTGACCTCAATCAAATGAATAATTCAATATCCTGATTGCAACTCCAATCATTCCGAACGTCCTGTCCTCCTCAAATTGATATTTCAATTCCTCCCAATTAATAGGCGCTGTCAACATAATTGGATTAGGACATTCTATTAAGTAATCCGCTATTTTAAGGACAGCAACAGATGATTTGTAGTCTCTGCCTGTTTGTCAAAGTAAACACATTACAATTTGTTCCACACAATGTGAACTGAGAACTGGTGAAAATTCAATTTAAAATGGATTTCGACACAATCTTGGAGGATATCGGTGAATTTGGAACTTACCAGCAATTGGTTATTTATCTGGTTTTATTACCTGCTGTGTTGCCGTGTGGTTTCCACGCTTATGCTCAGTTATTTATGGCGGCGAGACCGGATCACTGGTGCAGAATACCTGAATTAGAAAGATGGGATGATAATATGGACTTAGTGAAAAATATAAGGTATGTGAAATATATTGGGTTGATGCAAAAGTTATGACCGTTTTTTATGAACCCAGGTAAAAAAATTCCCAGGTAAGAAATGATGAATAGTATCTTCTTTTAAATGATTCCATTGTATAAAGGATGCTTTCCCTCTACTTTCTATTCAGTTTTGGCCTGGCCAGAGTACAGTGAAGAGCCCTTGTATTTTATCAAAATGTCGGTCGATAAAGTGCATTTACGTCATTGTTTACTTTATGAATTCCGTAAAGACAATACCGCGAGTTTGGCAACCAAAAACATTTGCGAAATGTATGGAGCAGATGTCATCAAAGTTCGACAGGTACGAAGATGGTTTACAAAATTCCGATCTGGGGATTTTACACTAATTGATAAACCACGTATCGGGCGGCCATTGAAGTCTGATGACGACAAGTTAAAAGTCATAATTGACACTGATCCACGTCTAACCACCAGGGAGATCGCGTCGATGATGGGAGTCAACCAAACAACCGTATTAAGACATTTGAAAAGCGTATGGGGATGGTTTCGCGGTACGACGTTTGGATACCTCATCAATTGTCGGCTGCCAATTTATTGGATCGTGTTTCAACGTGCGTTGCTTTGAGTGCGAGACAAAACATGAACCTTTTTTGCATCGTTTGGTAACGGGAGATGAGAAATGGGTCGTGTACAACAACGTGACAAGAAAAAGACATTGGGCTATACCTGGACAAGCCCCATTAACAACTTCGAAAGCCGAAATCCATAAAAAAAAAGTTTAATTGTATATGTAAAAAACGGTCATAACTTTTGCATCAACCCAATATAATGCAAATTTCTTCGAAACTAAGATGCATGGCCACACAGTAACGTACTCGTCTTCCGTGATCAACTCCATGCTGCGCTTATTCCGAAGATCACCAGTTCCACTCCGCACTGCGTTACTCCCCTTGAATAACACACATTTTTTCTGCCTAGTATTAAAGGATACAAGGATGTCTATAATTTCGGCCATATCTATTCTTTCAAAAAAGAGAGAAAACTTGCAGGCGTACTCCGATTTTCTCACTTTGGTGCGCAATCGGATCCAGTACAACAGGTGAGTTTGCTGGTGTGCAACAACTCACTCACTGCACGGCACGGTTTTGCTTTCCAACTGAATTGACTATGGAATCGCGAGGATATCTTCGATTACGAACCCCAGTAACAATGATGATCCATAGACAGAATGATTTGCCCTCTGAGAGGCATGGTAAGCTAAGATAGTCTGAGACTCCATATTGAGGTAAATCGATGGAGACTTCTTAATATGACATATGCTACAATGAATCAGAGGTGCATTTTATTAGGGTTGTTTACACCTTTGCCAATCAACATTTACCAACCGTCCTCTCATCACGACACGTGTACCCATCAAATTATATAAACGACATTACCGCCCTCATTCCCTCTTTCCAGCCCTCAACTGTCATCCTCCATTCAAATTATCTAACAGTTTGGAGTGACTTGGGTCTCTAAACAGCTTTATAGAAATCAACGGATTAATTGATTTCAGGTAAAATTTGGTGATCAAATAAGTTACGATTACCGCGCTACCTTCTGCCAGGGTAAGCAGAGAGGACAATGTTTAAAATGGTTTAACGCTGTAAATTTTTTTTTGTTTCTACTATCGTCACCATTGCTGGGCCTCGTAGTCGAGGATCCCCTCGCCATTCCAACTGGATCATTTGTTTATTTTGTCTTTTCTCAACTCGTTTTTGTTAATTGAGTAAGATGTTGCACACCAGCAAACTCACCAGCTACACCGCTGTGCTTGATTCGATGGCACAACAAAGTGAGCCGATCGAAGCACACTGGTATATTTTAACCTTTTTTTTTTTAATATTTTAAAATTATTTTCCATATTTAAAGCATACCAACAGAAATCCGCGATGGCCAAGTAAGGTTTGCAGAATGTAAGATGTATGACCTGAACTACAAGCAACTGCTACATAACTACAGCACTTTGGATGAGATAAGTCAGAATCTACCATCAAACCCTAACATCATAAGCTGCAATAATGGATGGAAATATGACAAGTCCTTATATGAAAATACAGTCATTATGGAAGTAAGTATTTTCTATTTATCACTTTAAAACCTGATCAAAATCGAGGCAACCTTTCCCAGTGCCTTGCTTATTGTTAAAGAATTCAGATTTTTGTGAAGGGTTTACTGAAATCGCTATATCTAAGTACAGCGTCTTCAAAATGTGTGCCTAAGATTTATTTTCAACCTACGAAAGTACGATCATATAACTTCATACCAGAAGGCATTGAACTGGTTGAATGTTAGAAATAGACGCCAAATTCACATACTGTCTCTATTGTATAATATCCTTAACTGTCCCGCCGCACCCTCTTATCTCGCCAAAAATTTTCAGCGTCTTTCCAATCATGGATTAGCGCTACGCTCAAACAGAGATTGTTTATTGGCCTTTCCAGTTCACCGCTCTTCTTTCTTTACGTCGTCCTTTACTGTCCATGCAGTGAGACTCTGGAATCAGTTACAAACCAATACAAGACTCGCTCCGTCCTTGGCATGCTTTAAGAAGCGACTGAAAAAACTCTTAATTTCTAGTCAGTAAAATAACGTGTTTCATTCCTGATTTTTCTTTTCCTTTCCTCTCCACCATCCTTTCCTTTCCTTTTGATTGATGATATCTCACTTTATATGAAAAATAATGTTCGGGTGATTGTCCGTCTTTGTGGGGTTTGTGGGCATGTTCTCACGTATATGTTTATGGATTTCGTGGGGATGGATAGTCATTTGAATGATTTATGCGACCACGTAACTTGCTTCATTTACTTTTGTCTGGTTGGTTGGAAGAGATTGCCGCCTGGCAATAAGCCCGCCAGATTTTATTGAAATAAAAGTGTTAAATAAATAAATAAATAAATATTAGGAATATTTCAATTAAACTGTATGGATTTGTATAAAATACTTAATTATTTAGTTTAGTGTGGTAATCTGCTAACATTCCCCTTTGTGGAGAGCTACATCTCACTCCTTACACGTGTACCGGATCTCACTTCTCTTCTTGTGTTTAGCACACACCTTGCAAGTTCTGCAGGTTTTCCTTTTTTCTCAGTTGATGGAATACATATCAACGCATGTGTACAGCACTGATAAAAAGATTGTCGCATAGGTGGATGGTTGGCGCTCAATCCTTGGTAATTCAGGCATGACTTCAACGAGTCTCGGTGAAGAGCTGAATGAAGAGAAGAGATTCTTTGTTGGCCGGTAGAACTTTGTAGAAATAAAAACACAGTCTAGTGGTTTTTTTACCTTGCCTTCTTTACGTGTTTGCATAAAATACTCGTAACGTTTTCTTTTCAATTTCATCATTAATTTGAAAAACGGAGCATGTGACAATTTCTAAAGAGGCAATCAGTTGCAGGCAGGTTGAAACCAAAAATAGAGCAAATGGTTCAATTTTGATTCCTCAAAATAGATATCTATAGTCGCAATGACCTACTTAAAGAAATAAGACAGGTCAACAAAGTTACTGAAATGTTTGGTTGCCTGAAAAATGTCATCTGGAAGAACAAACACACGAACATTGAAAGTAAGATAAGAGTTTATAAAACATGTATATGTCAATAACCCGATATTAAAACCAGTGTATCGGACGTATGTGTCACCATAAAACATAATTGTTTTCTTGTTGTTTATGTTAGTAGAATATTGGTATTTTGATGTATAAATTCTCGGTGATGTTTTGAGGTTATTTGATATTTTTCAATTTTTTTATGTATATTTTATGTTTGTTGGGGTCCGCGCTGTGTCGCGACCGTAACGGAAATGTGACGATCGCGAGACAGTATTGCGAGTCTGTCGGCCTATGCATGCGCAAAACTTGCGAAAATTGTGATATTTCGCGAGTTGTGACGGCATGCACGGGCGGAAACAGGCGCTTGTGATGAGCAATCAGCCGCACATAAGAAGCGCTAAAAGTCGAAAATACATTCTCAGTTCACTTTGTCTACTGCCTTTTACTTGCGACAATCTACTACCTGCCTAAGAGGAATCTCTTCAACTTCTCACCGACCTGCTACTTTTAAACGTGAGCTGAATTTTCCGAGCATCGAGCAGCAACCGTCCACCTATTGCTACAGTCTTTGTACCTGTGCTGTACAACCAGAGTTCATTTATACATCCAGAATAAAAAGAAGTCTGTGATGTATATTGATTAAACTGACAAAATTCGTAATTTAAAAATTAAATTGAGGACATTATAAGTTGAAAAAAAATCATTCTGTCACGAACATATAAAAAGACTTCATAGATAATCGTATGTAAGACACAAATTTAGCCTAAATACTAAAACTTCTAATTGACCATCAGTTTATGTTTTCAGTGGGATCTAACTTGCCAAAAAGACTTCTATGGAACATTGGGATTGGTATTACTGGGTGTCGGTGGCCTAGTTGGAAACTACATATTTGGGTACCTTCAAGACTCACTGGGAAGGCATCCTTCTTTCTTCATATACTTGCTGATTGAATGTGTCTTTGGTGTGGCCACTGCATTTGCGCAGAACTTTGTAACTTGGATCATTTTCAGAATTGGCGTAGGTTTTACAGTACCTGCTATATTAGCAACACCCTATGTATTGGGTAAGTTTTTTATTCCAAATATATTTTAAATCTTCAGAATAATACAACTCAAAATCTTCTAGAAAGAGTTGCAATAAAATAATGTGCAGTACCCGGTGGTAAGTAATACACATCGGGCTTAAAAAAGAGACTGTCGATTTGTAGAGCGTCGTCTCTGTCATTCATACACATGTTCCGTCGCGATTTGTCTGTCGCATGATGCGAAGTTTAATGAAGCGGAGAAAATACTCAAAACAATGGACAGGTTAGATTATTGCCTCATTTTGTAAATAAATGGATTAGAGAGATAAATTAATAGTCCGTGCGACAGAGACGACGCTCTACAAACCGACAGTCTTTTTCTTAAGTCCGATGCGTATTACTTACCGCCGGGTACTATAAATCTTTTTTTTTAATTTATGTTAACCGCCCTATGCCTACACACATATGGAGAGCCGTATGTTCTCGGGCTGATGGCGTCTCAGCGACTAGACGTGTGAGAAACAGTCAGCGCGCTGTGAGCATGGCCAGGCGGCTCAGCAGGGTCCAAATATCTGTGACATTTGCGGGAGGGAATGCGCATCTAGAATCGGGATGTTCTCTCACAGAAGATCACACGATCGACGTGGGAGAACGGTTCAAGACTGATGTTGGAGTGGCGAGGGGATCCTCGACTAAGAGGCCCGGCAACGACGACGACACACATATGCAATGCGCAGGCCAACCATCTGTCAAATATCACTATTAAATTATTTTTTTAAACTCAGTACACGGCAAAGTAATGGAAATAAAACACACACACAACATCTAAAGGAAAAAACGTCTATAAACAAAGGTACAAAAATTTAAAGATGTGTACGAAACAAAAACGTCATAAAAATCATAAGATTCATAACCAACAACTAAGATTCTCCCTAGTAACGTATAGTACCCGGCGGTAAGTAATACACATCGGGCTTAAGAAAGAGACTGTCTCTTTGTAGAGCATGTCTCTGTTGCACGATACGCTAACAGTCCGTGCGACAGAGACGACTCTCTGAGAGAATGGAGGCGACTAACCTTGGCCCCCACATTGCCCTTCCTGTTGTTGTTCTGCTATTGGCGTGCAATACCAGAGAGCTCCAGGTGGCTGCTTGCCAAAGGGAAGTTTAATGAAGCGGAGAAAATACTCAAAACAATGGCCAGGTTAGATTATTGCCTCATTTTGCAAATAGATTAGAGAGATAAATTAACAGTCCGTGCGACAGAGACGACGCTCTACAAAGCGACAGTCTCTTTCTTAAGCCCGATGTGTATTTCTTACCGTCGGGTACTGTAGGTGAAATTACAGTAATAACATTCAGTAAAAAAAAGCATTCTAATTTCGAATTCTTCATTCGGGTGTAAGTATTCCATACTGTAATTTTACAACCGTGTCCTATATTGAATGAAATTCGTATATCTGTTAATACGGACAAACTGACAAAAATATTATGGTATATGGGTAGTACTTGTATGTAGTATGAGTTGCCCTAGATCATGATTGGCAGGTGACCATCATGTGGCCCTGCTCTGATTGCATGTTCATGTATCACATCCTGTGTCGACCTATATAGCAGAGGCGGCAGAAGGTATAAAATTTTATTTTGTTTCATAATTTCTTAAATATTTCATGAATTTTTGGGCACCCATAGACAGATGCTACCTAGGTTTGCCTATTATACTTGAGAAAATGTATCATAGTCCGTGTGACAGTTCACAAATTTGCCCCAATACAACCTTGTAATGATGTTCAGTAATTTTAATTATTTTATCAACTTTAATAAAAGCCTCGATTTTAATAAATAGCAATTTAGGTAAATACATTACATAAAACTAACAATAATGACAAATTAATACATCTTGTTACAAATTAGCAAAAATGTGGCAGTTTGTTAAAATCAAATAATATTTGGTGATGTTTATCAAGTCACTACGTTAGTCTGCATTGGCTAGGGATGGGGTATACGATAATTGAATTTTCGATTTTTTTATACCTAAAATTAAATATTCGTAATTAGTATTAATTCATAGTGGATCTTGGCCTATTTAAAGATAGATACAAATCATACAATACATTAGAAAGTCAGTATAATGAAAATTAGGAACTAAAACGTCAGTTTAGAGAAAAACAATTTTTCCATTTATTAAAAAGCGATTCAATTTGTAAAAAAACGATTTTACCCCATCCGTTTGAGACATGACATTTCAAATGTCACAGGGACCAGCCTACATTTTCTCAAGTATAACAAACACGGCTCTATCTATACTCCAGATGAAATCTATTATTATATGTGATAGAACCTATAGTATTGTACCATAATGAATAAATTAAGTGTACTTATTTAAACATTAGTTATTTTAACAATGACTTTGTAGGATTGATATACTTTTTAAATTTATTCTCTCTGTTTATGGGAATCATGTATAAAAACACGAAACATCTTTTAAACTTCTAAAAAAAACATTTTTAAAAGATAGTATACACTTCTTCCCGGTGCTTTCTTACAATACAGTATCAGCTATTCGAGTCCTTGCTTTCCAGAGTTCTTCGTTGATGTGCAGCTTTGAATAAAGTCCCAGTGTATACTCTATCAATTTATGTTTCTTACAGGGGCTTATTAGATGCTTATGTAGTAAAAAAATATTCATATGAAAATGGTAAATATTGATTTTTTTCTAGCCATTGAACTGGTTGGCCCTAAGCACCGTACATTATGCACAATAGTCTCCAATATAGCGTACTCATTGGGACTAGTGCTCCTATCAGGCGTGGTGTACCTGGAGAGAGAATGGAGGCGACTAGCCTTGGCCACCACATTGCCCTTCCTGCTGCTGTTCTGCTATTGGCGTGCAATGCCCGAGAGCCCAAGGTGGCTGCTTGCCAATGGGAAGTTTAATGAAGCGGAGAAAATACTCAAAACAATGGCCAGGTTAGATTATTGCGTCATTTTTCAAATAAATGGATTACAGAGATAAATTAATACATACATACACGTATACGATGGTATACGTGTATGTATGTATTAAACACCGTCTCCCTATCGGTAAGGCAGAAGGAGAGAGCGTCAGACTTTTCTTTCATGACACATGACTTTCATTTGTTCTATATCCATACACCTTCTCATCAATATTCCCTTTAATTTTTTCATTGTGTATGCGGCCCATCAACTTATATGTGCAAGAAAAAAAGAAGGAAGTGCGCAAATATGCATATTCATGCATAGATAAAACTAAGTAGTCAACATAATGTACCACAAAATCATAAATTACATTTTTCAATGCAAAACAAAATATGGTTTCAAGTTCCTTTCTTTGAGATGTGTGCGGAAGATGGAAACACGTGTGTGGACAATTTTTAATAGATGTACGACCGCACACGTGCACACCTTAGAGGGAACGTTCCTTGTCATACAGCTCCTTCGATTTATCTGACTATATTTCCTTCTTTCAAAATATCATACACTTGATCCAACTATACTTTCCTTGATCTTCCTCTACCACGCCGGCACTACATACTTCTATTGTTAGTCTTTCTTCATTCATTCGTTCTACGAGCACAAACCATCTCAGAGTGCTCTTCTTCATCTTATTCAACACATCCCCTTTAAGTTCATGCTCATCCCTAATCAATTCATTCCGTATTCTGCCATACATTATCACCTCACGTACTGTTATACATTACCATCCTCATCCTCTTCTAAGTGCACGCATTTCTTCAGCATTTATTTGGCTCTTTTCAGTCTTATTCCACGTCCACGTTTCACTTCCATATATCAAAGTTGATACTAAAATACTGTTGTGGACTAATGAGGACTGTGAGATAAATTAATAGATTCTACAAAAGAAACTAATAAGGGGTTACAAATCTGTTTCACATTATAAAAACATTAACAAACTGCTATCATAGAGCGTAACAGATCTATGATTTTCTATACGTTCCTTTTGTAGAATTCGCAAACTATAAAACTGTGAAACTCGTTTTTTTCTTCCAATCCATTTTAATAACATGTTTGAATTTAGTTTATGGCAGAAACATAGACAATAATAACAATAAGAAGTTGGATATTTGAAATTTTGTATATAAGCTGAGTTTGACACAAATTATACAACTATAAAGTACAGTACCCGGCGGTAAGTAATACAATATAATATAATAACACATCGGTCTTAAGAAAGAGACTGTCGGCCATAATCGGAAAACTTCAGCTTTGTAGAGCGTCATCTATGTCATTCATACACGTGTTCTGTGGCGATTTGTCAGTCAATACCGGACCGGACTATTTGCGCATCGTGCGACAGAGACGACGCTCTACATAGCCGAAGTTAGACGATTATTGTTCGACAGTTTCTTTCTTAAGCCCAATGTGTATCACTTACCACCGGGTACTGTATATCGCCTGTTGATAATCATAGTGGCGAAACTCCAAAAAAATACATTTTCGAGTTAAGACTACTAAATGGCACTAAAATGACTCCTTTTTTACTTGCGTAATTGAAGAAACTATATTTCAGCTCCTTGAAACGGCTAGGAGTTGAAATATACTTTCGCCACTTACGCACCTAAAAAATGTGTCATTTTAGTGCCTTTTGGAAGTCTTAACTCTAAAATTTATTTTTTGGAGTTTCGAAACTATGATTCTCAACAGGCGATATGATCTCTTCAATGAACTAAATATATCAAGTATGGAAGAGTAGGGCACATACATCAAATACAATAAGTCTCTCCGCCTTAAGCGTTCCCTAAACAGCAAGTACGAAGAACTTTGACGAATTGGCACACCAATATAGAGATGGGAAGATAACCTATCCAGGGACATATTCGGTGACCCTAGTGACAAACTGGCGAAAACTGTCAAGAAGCATAATCGGTGGAGATTGAGTTCGAGATTAAATTTTAGGACAAAAGCTGATAATGAAGAAGATAAACTTTTAAAAATTAATCACAAGCCAAATAGTTTATTTTACAATATTAAACAAGAAATCTTTTTCATTTTAACACATTGACTCGGAATAATTTCTTTAAAATCATGTTAGTACTAAACAAAATTAACCATCTTTAAGATTCTAAAAAAGTAGTACAAAGTTGAGAAAGATATAATTTATTGTTATAAACCAAAGTCTAGAAAGATATAATTTATTGTTATAAACCAAAGTTGAGAAAGATATAATTTATTGTTATAAACCAAAGTTGAGAAAGATAAAATTTATTGTTATAAATGAAAGTTGAGAAAGATATAATTTATTGTTATAAATCAAAGTTGACAAAGATATAATTTATTGTTGTAAATAAAAGTTGAGAAATATATAATTTATCGTTATAAATCAAAGTTGAGAAAGATATAATTTATTGTTATAAATCAAAGTTGAGAAAGATATAATTTATTGTTATAAATCAAAGTTGAGAAAGGTATAATTTATTGTTAGAAACCAAAGTTGAGAAAGATATAATTTATTGTTATAACTCAAAGTTGAGAAAGATATAATTTATTGTTATAAATCAAAGTTGACAAAGATATAATTTATTGTTGTAAATAAAAGTTGAGAAATATATAATTTATCGTTATAAATCAAAGTTGAGAAAGATATAATTTATTGTTATAAACCAAAGTTGAGAAAGATATAATTTATTGTTATAAATCAAAGTTGAGAAAGATATAATTTATTGTTATAAATCAAAGTTGAGAAAGATATAATTTATTGTTATAAATCAAAGTTGAAAAATATATAATTTATTGTTATAAATCAAAGTTGAAAAAGATATAATTTATTGTTATAAACCAAAGTTGAGAAAGATATAATTTATTGTACCATTAGACCACTCTAGGCTCACTTGTTATTGAATCTGCCTAAAGAAATTCAAAACAGAAATGTGATGGGTGTTTTAAACACCCAGCAAAAATTTATATCAAAGTTTCTAGGTGTTTTCAGTACTGAAGGTGTTAATTTTATCACAAGAATTGAATTCATATAAATAATGTTATTATTTCAGAATCAATGGGAAAAAGTTACCAGCTAATTACATGACTCAAATGAAAAGGAAATATGAAATAGACAGACAAAAGAGAGATTTGGACAAATACAAAGATCATCAATACGGTGTCATGGATTTGTTCCGTACTCCGAACCTTCGAAAAAAGACACTCATCATAACATTCATTTGGTTCACCAATACGAGTGTGTACGTTGGCTTATCGTATTATGCGCCAGTATTGGGAGGGGATGAATTCCTCAACTTCTTCCTGGCGGGTGCTGTGGAACTACCCACGTACCTGTTCTTGTGGCCGGCTATGGAAAGGCTTGGAAGGCGTTGGACACTCTGTCTCAGTATGGTTGTAGGTGGAACTGCTTGCTTGGCTACATTTTTAGTCCAAAATGGTGAGATTTAGTGTTGTTTTTAACATATTGACAGCTAATTATTACTGGATGTAGAGTCAAATTTTAATTTTATAAATATTTGATTATAAAAATTATATTTCACTCTAACATGACAATTTTTAAGTGAAACTTCTATATATGCGGTAGGGGCAAATTGGCCTGAACATCACGAAAAGTGAAACGCTTCCCCTTCTCCAACTTTAATGATAATATATTGGGTGTACAAATAAGTCACCGCCGTTTGACAAAAGTTGGCGCCACCAGTAAGTTATGGTTAAAATTGTCAGATGTAAAATGTCATTATCGTAAGGTTGGACATCTGTCAACAACATGACCTTGAAATATTAGTGAATTTTTATCAGTATAACATATTTTTTTGTGTTCGAAAATGTCAAGTTTTGAGCCGAATAAGCGTCATTTGCGGGAACTTTTGATTTACTTCTTCAATTTGAAGAAATCTGCAGCTGAGGCGCATCAATTGCTTGTAGAAGCATATGGTGAGGCTGCCTTAAGTGAGAGAAGTTGTCGTGAGTGGTTTCAAAAGTTTAAGAACGGTGAATTTGACATCGAAGACAAAGAACGTAGCGGAAGGCCGAAAGTGTACGAAGACGCGGAATCGGAAGTATTATTGGATCAAGATTCGTGCCAAACGCAAGAAGAACTTGCACTTACATTAGGAGTGACTCAACAAGCAATTTCACATGGGTTTAAATCATTGGGAATGATTCAAAAACAAAGAAATTGGGATTCATATGAACTGACACGGAGAAACTTTGAATGCCAATTTTCCACATGTGAAATGCTGCTTGCCAGGCATAAACGAAAGGGTTTTCTGCACCATATAGTCACTGGTGATGAAAAATGCATCCATTATGATAATCCAAAAAGGAAGAAATCATGGGGATCCCCTGGTCATGCTTCAACATCTACGGCTAAGCCAAATATTCATGGAAAAAAACTCTTGTTGTGTATTTGGTGGGATCAGCTTGGTGTCGTGTATTATGAGTTGCTCAAACCGAATGAAACCATTGCTGGGGCTGTCTACCGAACATAATTGATGAGATTGAGTCGAGCACTCGAGGAAAAGCGCGCCCACTACTACGCCAGACACGACAAAATTATTCTCCTGCATGATAATGCTAGTCCACATGTTGCGGCACCGGTCAAAACCTATTTGGAAACACTCAATTGAGAAGTTTTACCCCACCCGCTGTATTCACCAGACATTGCTCCTTCTGATTACCACTTGTTTTGATCGATGACGCATGGCCTGTCTGTGCAGCACTTCACATCATATGAAGATACCAAAAATTGAGTCGATTCGTGGATAGCCTCAAAAGATGATGATGATGACTGACGCGGTATTCGTATGCTGACAGAAAGATGGGGAAAAGTAGTGGCAAGCGATGGGTACTACTTCGAATAAAACATGAGGTTCCGTTCTTTCACAATAAATGCCCATTTTTTTATAAAAAACGGCGGAAACTTATTTGTACACCTAATAGTATTTCAAATGATCTTTAATATTTATTTATATTAATATAGATAAATAAATTTAATAAATATTAAATATTAGTTTATAAATTTATAATTATTAACAATATAAATAAATAATTTCATAATTTGATAAATAAACTATAAATAAATAAATTTATTTATTTATTAAATATAAAATTAAATATTATATTATAATAATAAATGTTTATATTTATTTTAATTTAATTTAATTATTTAAATAATATTTAATGAATGAATAATTATTAATTAATTATAATTAATAAATATAATTTAATAAATATAATATAATTAATAAATAATTAATTTATAATAAATATTAATTAATAATAATTATCAATAATAATTATTCATTATTATTTTTAATAATGTTATTAATAATATTAATGAATATTAATAATAATATTAATATGAATTATTATTAATAATTATTTATTAATTAATATTAATAATTAAATAATTAATTTTAATTAATAATATAGGTAATATTAATGTTATAATTATTACATAATTAATATTAATTAATCATAATTATTTTAAATATTAATAATTATTAATTAATTATCAATAATTATAATTATTAATTTATTTATTTATTATTAATTTATAATTATAATTATTAATTAATATAATAATTATTCATTAATAATTAATTTATAATAAATTATTATTAATTATTTTTAATTAATTAATTAATTATTAATAAATTTATTTATATTCATTAATTAATATAACCATTTCCTAATCCTAAAAAAAAAAACGTTAACAAATGGAAAAAAGCAATGCATAAAATCAACTTTTCCTAGGAACTAAGAAGTTTCACTTCTACTATGCGAGAGTCTCACGCATCTGTTTTTTTTCTCAAGTATCACTTGTATACACTAGTTGCTTCCCAAGATATATCTTTGCTGCTGTGGAATCTATTCCCTTAGCAGTCACACAATGGTCTTAGAAAAAAGGTTTGCTCGTTAACCTTATAAAATAAAAAACTATCATAGTAGCGAATCGGTGACATCTATTGGGAACTAATTAGTCAAATATTTCTTCAATTTAAATCGATGATATAATGATTCCATATTCCCAATATGTTAAGGAACTGGGAACTCTTAGGAATGGATTTTTGAATTGATGTAATCATATCTTCAAGTTAAGCTACAAAATATTTGCACATCTCCATTTTGTCAACAGATAGCACATTTTTTCTCTATCCATAGTAATACCTTATTACTAACCTAAAACCTCTCTTCTTCATCTTACTTAACCTTTCCTTCCCTGTGTTGGGTATCTTCTACACGTTGCTTCTAATAACCATCAATATCTCTATAAATATAATAAATACAAGGTTAAGATTTTAGGTATTCCTCCATAATATATTTACGCATAGATTTAAAAAATAATATTAATAATAATCAGAATATATCGACTACATCGTAAGTATTTTCTGAATATCGAAAACAAATTCGCATTTAAACGCTGTGAGTGGCTCGATCTTGGGTCTTGACGATAGGTGAAGAGTATGCGGGAAGCGCGACACTATATTCGCATCTCACTCTTGCATACTTCACTGAATTGCGAGGAGCTCAATTGTCTCAACCTCGCAAGTGTAAGCCACGCCCGAGTTAGCCACCAACCCTGCCGCGCCGCAGTAGCTGTTGGGCTGGCAACGAGACTAGATCTACGCCCGTTCCGTGAGCGTTGCCAGATGGTTTTTTAATGTTTTCAGCAAATAAATCTCAATTATTATAATTTTTAACTTCAATTATAATTAATTAAGGGGATTATCTATGAATGTTCTTATTTTTCCGATTTAAAATCGCTAATTTTTTATCGCGTACTCACTACCCAACACCGGAGCGCGCGTTTCAATTTTATCACCGTAAGGGAAGGGTTAATACAACATACATTCAGCACCTTTCATTTTTATACTAGTGTAAATAATTCTTTTTTTTTTATTTCCAGATTCCAAAATCACATTGACACTATACTGTGTGGGCAAGATGGGAATCTCATCCTCGTTTGTAGTGCTGCCCCTGATGGCCTCGGAACTGTACCCCACAGTGGTAAGGGGACTTGGGATGAGCATCAGCTCTGTGGTCGGAATGCTGGGGCCCATATTCATTCCGCTTGTCAACTACTTGGTAAAAAGTTTATTTGGAATATATGTATTTTAAAAATTACAGACATATAAACCATCACACCATGTCTCTATCAGAGTAGGGAGAGAAGAGAGAGTGCCAGACTTTACTATCGTGACTCACATCTTTCACTTCTTCCACATCCATACACTTACTCAAACAACTTCTATGATTTCTCTGATGACATTTGAAGATTTTGTGATAAAAGTATTCAATTATAATCTTTTTTTGCTAAAAATACTCTAAATTACAAGTCATGTAATATATTTCACAAAAGCATGTAAAAATAAAATGTTTTTAACTATTCGTTTAGTTATTGTTAACAACCTTCATTAGCTTAATTGATAAGACATCTGTCATCAGAACAATGGATTTTTGTGGGTTTGGTTCCTATGAGAACCCAGATTATCAAAAATGATTTCTAGTGGTAATCTCTTCCAACCAATCAGAGTGTATTTAAATGAGTCTTAACCCTGCCTACCTTAAGGTTTTTTGCTATGTGTATACTGCCATCATAAGCAAAAACGCAGCTAATGGCAAAAGTTAAGTTTTGAGAAAACTGTACTAACTGTAAAACTATGTTTTTCATTGCTGCTTAAAAATGTGATTCATAAACAAAAAAGCAGTAAAATGTGATTCATAAGAAAAAACGCAGCAAACGCATAAGCATTTGCTGTCTTTTTACTTGTGAATCACATTTTACTGTTTTTTTGCTTAGAAAAACCTAGTATTTTGTAAAATTAAAAAAGACATTATGTCGATTTTTGTGTTGAAATAAATGATTTTCTGTATTTTTTTATGGAATATTGCCTCATACTTAGTTAAATTTTTTCCCATTAGCTGCGTTTTTGCTTATGACGGCAGTATACCTAAAATATGCAGGTTTTTTTCAATTACAGTTTTCAAAGTGTGAATTTGTCCGAGAAAATTTCACAAAACCATCTAAAAATAAAATGTTTTCAGTTATTTTTATGTAATTATTTACATCGTACTTGTCAGGGGTCGTCAACACATGGCTTTGCAAACTCTTGTGGATAAATTTTAAAGTATGGCAATGTCCTATTTCATAATCTGGACATACTTCGTCTCTTTCCTAACTTTTTTGCGTCCATATGAAAGAAACACTAAAATCACTATTAACCACTTGTCTGTTTTGCCCGAGCGGGACTCGGGCACGAAGTTTCTTTTTATACTGACGAGCTCGAGCCTCGTTCAGGCAAATCTTGTTTCTACTTGTTGGGAGTATTTCTCCCGAGCGTCGTTTGGACAGCTCTTGCTTCAACTTGTTTTCTCCGAACGGAATATATTTTCGTATAGAATTTATTCGTTCACAGTTCGTCATTGTGTTACATCGCGTGTTAAAAATCTGACTGTTAAGTGGTTAAACTTATATTTATATAAATATAACTAAATAATTCAGATGATTTTACTATAAATATGGCAAAGAGCTAGCGAAATAAAAATATATAAAACGCGGGAAAAAATTTAACGAGGCACAAACACAATTCAGTCTATGTATGAACTTTTTAAAAGAAGATATTGGAGGCCGTTTGTATGTGTGGCTGACGAAATACTAGTTGGATATTTTTTATGACTACTATTATTTGCCTGTAAGCGATATTTGCCTGTAAGCGATATTTGATAAATAGTTGGAACGCGCATTACGTACGTGCGTAAGCATAGGACAGTTAAATGAAAACCAGATTGTAGCCCAATTTTAAAAATCTGGGTACCAACGGAAATAGAACCTTTAACCATCGAAAGACAGGCGTCTTACCGACTAGGCCAGGGAAGTCACTAAAAATCATTACATTAGAAGATTTGAATCCAGTATAAAAAATCATTATATTAGAAGATTTGAATGCAATATAAAAATACATTACATTATAAGATTTGAATGCAATATAAAAAATCATTACATTAGAAGATTTGAATGCAATATAAAAAATCATTACATTAGAAGATTTGAATGCAATATAAAAAATTGTTTTTCTTCTTCTCAATCAGTCAGATCGTTCTATATTACTAAGATAGTGAAGTATGTTACAAATATATTTTTTTGAAGTGAAACTTCTATTGGCGCGGTAGAGCCAATTGGCCTGAACGTCACGAAAAGTGAAACGGTGTATTATATTATTATTATTAAATTCTTCTTCTTCTTCTTAAACTTTCTGTAGACTCTCAAGAGTCTGTTACTGCAGGATTGTCCTGTGATGCTGAGCTCCAGCTATCTCTCCATCGTTTCGGGGGTCTCCCTGGCGGACGCCGTCCATCCGGCACCCCATGCAGAGCTATGTATGGAATTCTTGTAGAATTCATTCTCTGTACATGTTGGTACCAGTATCGTCGACGCTGTCGTCCCCATCTGACCACATCTTGGACCTCACAGACCTCTCGGATTGTGGTGTTCCTTACACGATCACGCAAAGTCTTCCCAGCAATAGCGCGCAGAGTTCTCATTTCCGTTGTCCTTAGCATACTTTTTATCCTGACAGTGTCCGCCCTTGCTTCGATGCCATATGTGAGGATAGGTCGCACACAGGTCTTATAAATGCGTACCTTGCTATCCGTTCTCATATCTTTATTCCTCCATATGACATCTCTCAGGCAGCCCGCCACAACTGCAGCTTTATCTACCTGAGGCCTTACTTCTCTGGGGAGGTCATTATTAAATTATTATTATTAAATATTTTATTTATTAATAAATTATTTTAATATTAATAATAATTTATTATTAATATTTTAATTAATATTATTTTAATATTATTAAGTGTACTATATTATTATTTATTATTAAAATTATTATTTATTATTAAAAAAAATTTAAATAATATTTTTTGTTATGTATTATTATTTTTACATTAATATATTTAACACTCATTAATTTTATTTGATATTAAATTATTTTATTTTATATTTATTTAAATATTAATTTAATATATAATTTATATTTAATATATAATTATAATAATACATTATGTATATGTTATTATAATATTAATAATTATATTATAATTAATTATAATATAACTAATTAATAATATAATACAATAATATTATTAATAATTTATTATTAATAATATAATAAAAATAATACAATAATAAATAAATAATTAATTTAAAAATTAGTAATAACATAAAAATATTATTAATATTATTATTATTTATTGTTAAAAATAAAAAATATATATTTTTTTATTTAATTAAGAGAGATTTTATTGAATTAAATTCCACACAACCATTTTTAATTAAATTAAGAGAGATTTTCTTGAATTAAATTCCACATAACCATTTCCTAATCATAAAAAAAAAATCGTTGACAAATGGAAAAAAAGCAATGCATAAAATCAACTTTTCCTAGGAGCTAAGAAGTTTCACTTCTACTGCGCGAGAGTCTCACGCATCTGTTTTTTTTTTCAGGGAAGTGATATGATGGTGCTCCCTCTGATAATAATGGGAGTTTTGCTTGTCGCCGGTGGTGCAGTCAGCCTTTTACTACCCGAAACTCTAAACCAACATCTTCCACAAACTTTACAAGATGGAGAAGAGATGGGCATCGATATGGACATATGCTGTCAACCTCCAGCCAAATACGAAGATGTTCAGTTTGAAGAGATTCAGATTAGCTCCGAAAGACATCAATTGGAAGAAGACGATATTAATAATGAACGTATTATGGATGGGAATAATACTGATGTTAACAATGAACCGGGAGTTTCTCTTTACCCGAGCAGTTTGAAAAAAAGTTGTCCTAGAAAAATTTCTGCTAATGTATCAGAAAAAAGTAAACATGTCCACATAAAGAACTGTGAAGATTTATAATTGATGTGATAGATACAAGATGTTAATTAGTCTATAAAAACCTGTCATTTTTATCATTCAATCAACAAAATTAATATTTAATAAAATAAAACAACTTTGTACACACATATGTTACATTCATCACGTCATTTCCCTGTCGGAGGAAGGCAAAGAGGACAGAGTGGCTGACTTTCCTATGTTGACACATCCTTAACCTTATTTACACCTAATATATTTACTTTCTCATACAACTCCTACGATTTCTCTGACTTTCTACATTTCCTTCTTTCAAAATATAATTTTCTTATTCCAACCTTACTTTCCTTACTCTTCTTTTAGTGATATGATAGGCATTTGTTTTCAATGAAAGAAATTTGTCACTTTGAATGAATAGTGTCTGTATAACACTGGTACAAAGACTATAGAATAGATGGATGGTTGCCACTCTATACTTAGTGACAGCTGGGTGAAAAGATTCTTCGTTGACTGGTAGAACATTGTAGAAATATAAAACAGTATAATGTACCAAATGAGAATGTATTTTGCTCATTTTACATCCCTTATGTTTAGCCCATCGCACATAGCAAACATATCGATAAGACCCTTATGCTGTCACTATTTGCTAGTTTAATGCTTCCCACGCGTTTATTGCACACAGGAGCCGCCCGATCCTACGTAACGATAATGCGAGGACCATACAAAGGGACAATTTATTACAATAATAAAATGATAATTTTTAATATAATATATGTAACGCATATGTCTGATACAGGGCTTCTGTATGTACAGAATAATTCTTTGACATGCATGGCCACATGGTAACACATTGGACTGCCATGCGGAAGGTCGCCGGTTCGAACTCCGCACTGTGCTACAGGAATGTTGAAAGATTGAATGACACAGGAATGTTCAAAGATTGAATGATACAGGAATGTTGAAAGACTGAAACAAGTTGAGGAACTCTGCTACTTGTATAGTACGAGTATATTCTTAGACAGTGGAAGAGCTAAGGCGTGTAGTGATAGTAAACCAAGTCAATGAGACACTAAAACATGTATACTCGAATCGGATAGTATTAAAATCTGCTAAAATGATACAATCCCAAAATTATTTCCAATGTTGCAAGAATCAATTGATTTTAATGGATCTGAGTCAACCCTGAGAAGAATAATAAAAAAATGGATTTCGTTGGCATGCAACGCGAGACAATTTAAATATTTTGAGGGAAAAACCAGACATAGTATTTATGGTAAAAGAATATCATATTTAAGAGCAGTCAAACAATACCGAGAAGCAGGTAGAAGAATCGTGTACACGGATGAAACATAACATATGTTCATACTGCCCACGTGTCATTGAGAGCATGGATGAATCTGAAGAGGGACTTCGAAAGCCCATTTCAAAGGGATTCCGTTTCATTATTGTACATGCTGGAAGTGAAAAAGGTTTCAAACCTAATGGTCTACTCATATACAAATCTCACAAAAAAACCGGAGACTACCATGATGACATGAACTACAACACCTATCAGAAATGGCTTACGGAAAAACTTATTCCCAACTTAGAACTGAGGTCTGTGGTGGTAATTGATAACGCTTCATACCATACTAAAGTAATGAATCCTGCACCAACATCAAATTCCAAGAAGGCCGATATGATTCAATGGCTGACTCAGAGGAGTGTCCCTTTTTCAAGTGAAATGCTTAAGCCAGAATTATATCGGTTAATCTTAAGACACAAAAGTGTATGCAAGGAATACGCCATCGATAGGTTATTTCAGAATAATGGGCATGATGTTTTACGGCTTCCACCTTACCATCCAGATATCAACCCAATAGAAACGGTTTGGACTTCTATCAAGGGAAATGTGGGCTCTAGAAATACTGATATGACGTTGAAATCTGTCGAAAAGTTGGTCAAGGAGAAGGTTTTTTTTATTTTGAGCGACGAGTGGAGTAATGTTTGCCGGCATGTACAGGAAACGGAATTCTAATACTGGGAAAATGAAGTAGCTGTGGACAGTATTACTGATCTCAATCATTTTTTAATAAATATAAATTCAAGCAACGATTAATTGGTCTTAGTATTTATAAGTGTTAATTGTGTTTTCTTTGCCTATTGAATAAATAATTTGATTTTACATTGACCATTGATTTCATTATAGTCATTAGGTACATACCTCAATCTGATATTTTATTATTATTATGGTAAGTAAGTATTTTATTGGAATAGAAAATATCAGATAGACAATATTTAAAAATATATAATAATATATTACAAAATAAATTAAAATATGGCCATCCTAGACTAGCAGTGCAAACTATCGTTAAACCCACTCTACATTGTTAGTGCCCTCTTTAGTGCGCTAATCTATTTTAAAAATGAAAAAGAAGGAAACTCATGAGCATACTACTTAACTCATTTACAACCGCACTATGGGGTATATCCCAACGATAAGTAAACATGAAATTTGCCATAGACAACTGTCAATGCGTGAAATTTAAAGAATTTGTCGTGACCGTGTGAAAAATTCATAATATTTTGATATTTTTCTGCGGAAAAATCTGTGAAACGTCGAAAAATAGTAAAATGATTAGTTTGTAATCAAAACGATAATTTTTTGTTAAAAGTGCTAATTTGACGTTAAATTAACCTTGTGTGTGTGCTCTAGCGTGCTATTAATTCGGCGTGAAATGGCAGCTCAAGTTAACCAGTGTGAAACTTTAAGCTCTGCCAGTTCAGACAGGTAAAAAAATCCAGTAGATTTTATTAAAAAGTCATGAAATATGTATAAGTTTATATAACCTGTCAGTTTTTCAAAAATCCTAATCATTATTTACCTCTGAAAAATACTCAAAATTACTCGTTATAATTCGTGTTTTTTGCGCAAGTGCGATAGTTTTTATGCGTAAATTGATAACATCTTGTGGAAATTATAAATTTATGTCGAATTTCCATTTAAAATATTACTTGTAACGTTAACCTATTTTCTACGGAACGTTTCTACATCTATTTTTAGATACAATGATTTCGTGTTAGAACCACGTTCTTGTTAGTTAACGTGCGACTTTTTCTGTTGATACACGCCGAGTGTATTGCTCACTCTGTAATTTAAACAAAGAAATAACTAAAGATTGTAATGTTGTCCATAAATATACCTAAAAAGTGAGAATTCGTCTTATTGCTGTAGATATTTGAAAACCACATGTTTTAAAATTCGCAATTGATCATTACGTTTGTTGACCACATTTTGTGTAATCTTTGTTTGTGTATTTATTTATGTCATAATGTTTATCAGTTGAATACATACGTAATCTCGACAACAATATGAGTGTTTTTTTTATAACATAAATTACATACGTACATTTTTACAACTTTAATTACATACATACATTTTTATAACTTAAATTACATACATTTTTATAACGTTAATTATATATATATATATATACATTTTTATAACTTAAATTGCATACATTTTTACAACTTTAATTACATACATACATTTTTACAACTTTAATTACATGCCGTATTAGCCCGACTATAAGGCGAAATTTTTTTTATTTAAAAAGGCGCCACGTAAATAGGGGGGTCGCCTTATATTCGAGTTTTATTTTTCATAATATAATGGTGAGGGAAATGTTTTTTTCTCCAAAAAGCAAATAAAAAAATAGGGGTTGCCCTATAGTCGGATCAATACGGTACATACATTTTTATAATTTAAATTACATCATGCCATTTCCCTGTCAGGGTAGGCAGATAGGACAGAGGGTCATACTTTCCTAACTTGACACACATCCTTAGCCTCTTATGCTTTCCACACATCTACACTGTATATCTGTTTTGTTAGTCTTTCTTCATTCATTCGTTCCACATACCAAAACCATCTCAACATACTTATTCATCTTACTTAACACATCAGCCTTAAGGCCGAGGCCACACCAAAATGCTTTGTTAGGTGCTAAGCTAGATTTTACGTGACTCATATACTGGGTGACTTCATGCCTGGCCACACCAAAGTGCTATGCACAAATTCATTTGACAGTTGGGAGCGGTTGAGTCAACACACTATGTCACTCTCAAAACTAACCAATTTCATTACAACTTACCATCTTTATTTACTTTCTGTGCAACTTCATTCCGAAGTGATTTTATTACAGGTACATTTTTCTATAATTTGCTCGATGAGTTTCACAAAGGCTCCCTTTTATACACAGCTGTCAAAAAAAATTCCGCCATCTTGTAAATTAACCAACACGTCTGTTCGCTAGGGAATTCACTCTATGACTAATCGTCATGCAACGTGGCGCGAAGCGGGCAGTGTGGCCACTGCGATAGTATACGGTACGTTAGTTTGCTAGGATATGTCGCCTAACTCGCAACATAGCTCTTAGCATCAAGCGAGGCTCCTACCTGTGTGGCCGAGGCCTAAGTTCACAGTCATCCCTTATCACTTCATTCCGTATTCTGTCATACATTATCACTATGTATTCTTCTCAATGCGTGCATCTCGACAGCATTTTTTTGGCTCCCCTCACTTTTTTCCACATTTCACTCCCATATAACATATCAAAGTTGGCTCCAAAATACTATTGTGGACTATCATCTTAGCAGATTTTGATACTGTCCGATTAGAGTATATATATATATGTTTTAGTGCCTCGTTGACTTTGTTCCCTAATGCTACACGCCGTTCAATGTCCCTTTTAACTCTTCCGTCATCTGAAAATATACTACGCAAATAGAATTCCTCAACTAGCTGCAACATTCATTCTAAAATCTTTCTCTTTGCATCTCTCGTACAATTTATTTATAAAATTCACCTTCACTCTCATCATTCTATGTCATCTGCATACGTTCCTTTTTGATATTTATATGCCACTCATTGACCTCTGTAATTCCCTCACATGTGAATCTATAGAAATATTGAACAACCGTAGTGACATAATGCATCCTTACTTTACTCCTTTTGAAATATTAAACCATTCAGTCAAGGTACCATTTACCTTGACTGAATGGTTTAATGTGCTCTACTTTCAGCATATAATGACACAATACCAGGTATTAGTTTACGTTCAATACTATATTCATTCAATATTTTTCATAGCATATATCCTCTCATACATTTTTCTTAGCGTATATCTTCTCATACATTTTTATAGCGTATATCTTCTCATACATTTTTCCACAAGCATACGCTAAGAAACAATCTGATCCACGCATTCTCTTCCACTTAAAAAGGCATCCTGAGTGTCCAACACTTTCTTTTCAGTCTTACTACACTCAGCAAACTTCCACACTCCATTCTTGCACCCTTACTTTTATATAACGGAACAGTCAGCACTCCTCCAGTCTTTCGGTAGTAATTAGATTCCCAACATTTGTTGAAAAACTGTATCAGCCACTCTATCATTCGTTCACCCCCATACACTATTAGTTCAGAGCTCAGTTCATCGCAGCCGGATGTTTTCCGTTTTTTTTTTCATGTCTTTCGCAGCCATTCGTACTTCTTGTAGACTGGTCTTGTTCAGATTTTCCAAACACTCACCGTTTTCAGCTATACCAGACTCACACTTGTTTCTTCTAGTATCACCATTTCTTACAGTTCTTCAAAATATTCGTACAAACGAACCCTTCCTTTTTCTGAAAACACCCTTCCATTCTTATCTTTGATTCCACCCATACCTCCCATGTAGTTTTTCCTACGCATTCCAACGGAACTTAAATTAATTGAATGAAAATTTTTTAATATGTTTTACAAATATAATTTAATATCTTTCCACATGAAATATTTTAGTCAAATCAGACATAAATTCACAAAGAAGATTTAAGTGTCCTTAAATCAGTGTTTCTTAAACTTTTTGAGCCATGTATCGGACGTGTGCCGTCACCCTTGTGTGTGTGTGTATGTGGTATAATAATATAGACATTGATATTGCTTGTAGGGTGGATTGTCATTTATATGCCCTCGATATTTGTATGTAAACCTATATTTGTACATGTAAATCCTTATACGGGATATGTGTGTAATTTTGTATATGTAAATTGATATGCGTTTATAAGAAAATACTCTGGTAAAATGTATGTTTGTTTGACTCCGATCACGTTCGCGACCGCAATGGAAATAAGTGACTTGCGGAGCGATGCGTCGGAGTAGGTCTGGGCCCGGTCGGCATAAGCACCACTCAAAACCCCCAAAAGTTGTTGTATTTCGCGGGTAATGAGCACTTGTGATGGCCGACTGACCATTAATATAGAGGGCCCCCTGTTTGCGAAAAATTATATTCTCAGTACTACCGACTATACCGTGTTTTACTTGAGACCCGCTACCTACTTCGACCTGCCTGATAGGAATCTCTCCACCCCGCTACCTTCTTCTTCTTCTGGATCTTCGCTTGGGAACTCTGGGACCTCGATTCTCTGAGCGCGACGCGGCAACCAACGTGCCTACATATAGTACAGTTCATTTGTACCCCGTCCGGTACAAGCCATTACCTAGATTCGAGGATATTAGTTTTGGTTTCACAGCTCAAGTAAAGATTAATAAAATAACACATACAGATAACAATTAAATAAATTTTATATTTTAATAATATAAACATATCATCACGCCGTGTCCCTTGCGGAATAGGCTGAAATTACAGATCTCCTAACTTTTCTATCCAAGCACTCGACTTTCGCCTCCTCCACATTCATACATCGTACCGTGCATTATCTTATATTATTCATACTTCTCATTTTACCTTCTTTCAAAATCAGATCCATTTGATCCAGCCACGTTTTCTTCGGTCTACCTCTTCCACGCACACCTTGCACTTCTAACTTGTATATTCGCTTAGTCATTCTTTCATATTCATTCTCTCCACATGTCCAAACCGTCTTGAAACTCCTTTCTTCATCTTACTTAAATCATCAATTTTATCTATGCATTAATTTCTGATGTCTTCATTCCACCTTCTTTTAAACATTGACACGCCTCAAATTTTCCTTACAGCTCACATCTCCACAACATTAATCTTACTCTTATCTTTCTTCTACTAAGTCCAAGTTTCACTTCCATACATCAATAATACATTATTTATATTGATAAAACAACATCAAATCTATTATTTATAGTTAAGGCAACATTGTGGAGATTTAAAGACATTGTAATTTGTTTTATCAAACACTGTTTATTCCACTTATTTGTGCTCCCCTGATGATGAGGTTAAAACCTTGAAACCGGTAGGGTTATAATGTTACAAAAAGTGGAATAAACAGTGTTTGATAAAACAAATTACAACATCAAATCTTATTAATGTGTACCTTCATTTTGAATAAGTTTTGAAAACTCATCAAATCTTGGCATTATATCAAATGAGCTGCACCTTAAGTCTTCTTCTGCCAATTCTGAATACCGAGGATCTGTTACTTTCGACACTTTTAAGGTACATGGAAAAAGTTTTAACTGGTTGTTTGCGAAATATTACAATGTAGTAAATCTACCAGATTGTATCTTGAACAAGAAAGTTTTTTAAATCAATCATCTTCATTGTCAACCTGGGTCAATTCACTGCTGGATGAAGGTTTCCCCAAGTCGACTCTGTATAATTCGATTTTGTGCTCGTTAGTGCCATGTGTTGCTGCCATGCTTCCTGATATCATCCATCCAGCGTACTTTGGAGTTTTTTTTGGGCCTTTTTATGCCCCTTGGGTACCACTGAATTATTTCGGATGTCCATCGAGAACCTGACAGTCTGGCTACTTGCCCCACCTGATGACACTTTATCTTCATGCATATTATATTGGTTACGTCTTCTATTTTTGTTTTGTTGCGAATCCAGGAATTTCGATAACAATCTCTTTTAGTATATCCCAGCATACATCGTTGATGCTACTCTGTGCAGTCTGGATATTTAGCATTTTTTTGCTTTGAACTGTGTTTTAAAAAATAATATATATATAAAATTTTGATTTTCTGCTAAAATATCTGATAAGCAGAAAGAATATAGCAGAACTAATGAGTATATAATCTTGCCGTTTTTAATTTTCACGCCAATTTATTATTCAAGTGCATTTCAAATTCCGAATAGTTTCAATAAATTATTTGTAATAATCCTGTCATCGCTTTTGACATTCTCAATTTATTCATAATTATATTAGATGAATACATTATTCAAATTTATCCTCAGTCAGTCATTTTTCCAAGCGATAAGAGTTCAGTAATTTAATGTAATGCAGTGGAACCTTGCTATTTGCGCACAGTTCGTTCCAGGAGGCTGTTCAAATTGCGATTTGAATGAATACTGAAACAATATTTCTGCAAAGAATAATGCAAGTTGGATTAATCCATTTTAGACTCCCAGATGATACATGAAATGAATGAAAATTTAACTGCACTTGAACTTGCTGAGGAGAGCTGATGGTGTCAGTCGAAGGTGGAGAGAAAGACGGATTTTATTTTTTGGAAGGTTATTTTCTTTACCCTTCCTTCCCTGTGATGTATAACTAGTACACATTGCTTCTAAAAACTTTAATATCTCTATAAATATAATAAATACTGGGTTCAGATTTTAGGTATTCCTCCGTAATACATTTACGCATTGAATGAAAAAATAATATTAATAATAATTAGCATTTATCGGCCACATCAGAAATATTTTGTGAAAATTGGGAATAAATTCACCAATACAATCAAACGTGTGCCAGTGTGTGACGTAGGTATATTCATTCTAAAAAAACGCTATAGGTGAGGAAGCGACACTATTCACGTCTCACTCTCACTCTACTTTGGTAAATATCCTCAGTGAGATACAGGCAAAAGCCTAGTTTACTGGAGATACGACAAATGAAAGGTAACAAACCCAGATCCATTAAAATTGTATGTCCAAATCAAATTATCTGTTGTTTTTCTCAAATTATGTATATTTCTTGTCATGTGTAATAATAAATAAATAAATAAATATGGGAACGCAAGAAATAGAATCTCAGTTCGGAGTTGTGTTTCTTCCTTCGAGGTATAACATACAAAGTGTTAGTGTTTCCGTCACGTCAGTAGCTTTGGGGCTTTCATTCGAGGTGGTCGTTTCACCCGTTTTGTGAATGACAGCCGATGTTTTTTTCATGTTTTCAGCAATGAAATTTCAATTATTATCACTTTTGACTTCAAATTTAATTTAAGTGATTGGCTATGAATATTCTTATTTTTCCGATTTTAAATTGCTCATTTTTACTTGTATATTAAATACGCAGCACCGGAACGGGTGGATTTTTTTAGCATAGGAAGGGAAAGGTTAATCACCTGTTCAATACTATATGCTAAAGGCTAAAAGGAACGATCCTCGCAAAAATATTGATACCGAAAGTTTTGTAGGATGCAGACCTTTTAGGACCCTGTCTAACGTAGTTCCCATTGCTCTGCATTGCCGGACTAACTTAGCACATCGATCAATAAGTCCTTGGACTAACCAACAGATGGCGCATATAATAACATATCCATAACATTCTCAGTTTCAAAACAATGGGAAAAAATACCGTTCAAACTCAGCGATGGCTTGAAAAGTGTTATCCGGGTTCTGCTCCGTCGAAAACAACCATTTATCGGTGGTATGCTGATTTCAAACGCGGTCGTACAGACACAAATGATGCTGAACGCTTTGGTCGTCCAAGTGAGGCTGTTACACCAGAAAACATAAAAAAAAACCCTCAAAATCGTGATGGAAAATCGCAAATTAAAGTTGCGTAAGATAGCTGACATCCTGAAGATTTCATTTGGTAGTGTTTACACTATTTTGCATGAACATTTGGTCATGAAAAAGCTTTTTTTGAAATGGGTGTCGCGTTTGCTCACAATGGAACAGAAACAACAAAGCATCGATGATTCAGAGCGCTGTTTGGCACTGTTTACACGAAATAAACAGGAGTTTTTGCGTCGGTATGTGACAATGGATGAAACTTGGATCCACCACTGTACTCCGGAATCAAATTGGCAGTCAGCTGAGTGGAGAGCAGCCGGTGAAAGTCGTCCGAAGCGACCAAAAACTCAACAGTCGACCGGAAAGGTTATGGCCTCCGTATTTTGGGATGCGCATGGTATAATATTCATCAATCACCTTGAAAAAGGAAAAACCATGAATAGTGAATATTACATAGCGTTATTGGAGCGTTTGAAGGCAGAAATTGCAAAAAAACGGCCCCATATGAAGAATAAAAAGTTCTCTTTCATCAGGACAATGCACCGTGTCACAAGTCGATGGTAACGATGGCCAAATTGAACTTCAAATTGCTTCTGCACCCACCGTATTCTCCAAATTTGGCCCCTAGCGACTATTGGCTGTTCGCAGACCTCAAAAAGATGCTCCAGGGAAAGAGATTTGGCTCCAATGAAGAAGTGATTGCTGAAACTAACGCCTATTTTGAAACCAAAGATAAATCGTTCTACACGGCTGGCATAGAAAAGTTAGGAAAGCATTGGAATGAATGTATCGCTCTTGAAGGAGACTATGTTGATGAATAAAGAAGAATTTTGGCAAACAAATGTTGTTTTAGTAGTTAGTCCTGGGACTTATTGATCGATGTGTTAGATACGCCACTGCATACAATATCGCTATATATTTTAATAGCTGCTACCCTCAACTAATGGGAAATCCATATTTATCTCACAAAATTTTATTGGTTCCAGTGACGTGGCAGAATTGGCAGCCAAGTATGAGTCAGTGTTCCTTCAAGAAGATGACGAGTTCCTCACGGGGGCGCCCGCCTCCCCCACCACAGTCCCCAACATTCGGCCTAGACCTACGTCAACGGGTGAGTTTCCTTTCCGATTATGATGATCATTGACAGTCAAAGTGATGATAATTACATATTGACAGTCAAAGTGATGATAATTACATATTGACAGTCAAAGTGATGATAATTACATATTGACAGTCAAAGTGATGATAATTACATATTTTTTATAAATATTAATACAAAAGTGGTATAACAAAAGTCATTTATTATTAAATATTCTAATATGTCATTGTAAAGTTAAACATTTAGTTTTATTTTTCTTAAAATAAATTAACGAAACATTGTCAAATTAGACAAATTAAATTACTTATCAAAGAAATATTTTCTCACATAAGACTTGACTAAGCAGGAGTGCTATGTTTGGACAATGTCTCACTCATTAGCACATCCGGCCACCACTACGTCTCTCTGTTTGGCTATTATTGTTCTGACACTTCACATCACGCTGCTTGAACAAATTTCCGATATCAATTTATAATCAAATAGATAAAATCATTTCCCTATTAATATATATAAATAACACAAAGAATATTAATAATTGGGATTAATCAACTAAGCATTTCAACATCAATTTAATAACATGAAGAATATAAATAACTGGGATTTAAGCATCAAGCTTTTCAGCATTAGTGTAATAACACGAAGAATATAAATAACTGGGATTTAAGCATCGAACTTTTCAGCATTAGTATAATAACACGAAGAATATAAATAACTGGGATTTAAGCATCGAGCTTTTCAGCATTAGTATAATAACACAAAGAATATAAATAACTGGGATTTAAGCATCGAACTTTTCAGCATTAGTATAATAACACGAAGAATATAAATAACTGGGATTTAAGCATCGAACTTTTCAGCATTAGTATAATAACACGAAGAATATAAATAACTGGGATTTAAGCATCGAGCTTTTCAGCATTAGTATAATAACACAAAGAATATAAATAACTGGGATTTAAGCATCGAACTTTTCAGCATTAGTATAATAACACGAAGAATATAAATAACTGGGATTTAAGCATCGAACTTTTCAGCATTAGTATAATAACACGAAGAATATAAATAACTGGGATTTAAGCATCGAACTTTTCAGCATTAGTATAATAACACGAAGAATATAAATAACTGGGATTTAAGCATCGAGCTTTTCAGCATTAGTATAATAACACAAAGAAAATAAATAACTGGGATTTAAGCATCGAACTTTTCAGCATTAGTATAATAACACGAAGAATATAAATAACTGGGATTTAAGCATCGAACTTTTCAGCATTAGTATAATAACACGAAGAATATAAATAACTGGGATTTAAGCATCGAGCTTTTCAGCATTAGTATAATAACACAAAGAATATAAATAACTGGGATTTAAGCATCGAACTTTTCAGCATTAGTATAATAACACGAAGAATATAAATAACTGGGATTTAAGCATCGAACTTTTCAGCATTAGTATAATAACACGAAGAATATAAATAACTGGGATTTAAGCATCGAACTTTTCAGCATTAGTATAATAACACGAAGAATATAAATAACTGGGATTTAAGCATCGAACTTTTCAGCATTAGTATAATAACACAAAGAATATAAATAACTGGGATTTAAGCATCGAACTTTTCAGCATTAGTATAATAACACGAAGAATATAAATAACTGGGATTTAAGCATCGAGCTTTTCGGCATTAGTATGATGACACATAGATTTTAAATAACTGGGATTTAAGCATCAAGCTTTTCTGTATTAGTATAAGAACACAAATAATGAAAATAACTGAAATTTAAGCGTGAAGCTTTTCAGCATTAGTATAATTACACAAGGAATATAAATAACTGGGATTTAAGCATCGAGCTTTTCAGCATTAGTATAACGACATAAAATATAAATAACTGGGATTTAAGCATCGAGCTTTTCAGCATTAATATATTAACATAAAGAATATAAACTAGGCTGATATATGTTAGCCATAAATATTGTCATATTATTCCACTTCTAAAAAGTCTACACTGACTCAAGTGTCGCGATGCGTCATCCATTTTTCTTCCGTATGAGTAAGTTGTAAAATTTATCATTTTCTCCAATAGATTATGTAACCTGAACAACAATCTAACCAAACTTTAGGATTTGCAATACAATTTTTATAAAACTCATGAACTTCCGCTGTTCAATTTTTTTTTCAATATGGGACCTATTGATGAGTGTTGTTGAAATCCATATCTCTTAGCAACTCTCTTCAACATGTTCAGATTACCAATGCAGATATGTTGAAGAGTTTCATGGAGAATGCGATACAATAAATAAATCCTTCCATTAGGAATTATAATTGTATCTTCTTTTTGAGGCGTGGCATATATTTAATTATATTTTATACTACCTTGATCAAAAAGTTTTAGGACTTTATTCATAAAATCGAAAATACAAGTTTATTCATCAAAATCGATATGGTCCCCTTCAAAGTACTCCCCATCGACTGCAACGCACTTATGCCAGCGCTTGATCCACTCCTCAAAACACCGCTGGTACTCAATTTTCGGTATGTCCATCAGAGCCGTCTTCGATTTTTTCATGACATCCTCTCGGGTTCTGTAACGCGTTTCGCGAAGCGGTTTTTTAAGTCAGTTGAACAGGAAAAAGTCGCAGGGAGCCAGATCAGGTGAATTCGAAGGCTGCTGGATAGAATTCGTGTTATTTTTGGTCAAAAACTCATGGAAATCATGTCTTTCGCGATTTCAACGCAGTCCTTTTTTTGCATGAAATTGAGGTCTTTCGGCACCAGTTTTGCAGCGACACGTCTGAGGCCCAAATCACTAACCAAAATGTCTTGAGCGGATCCATAAGCGATGTTCAAGTCCTCTGCCAGCTCTCTGATGGTCAATTTGCGGTTTTCGGCCAACATTTCTTTGATTTTATCAATGTTTTCATCAGTTTTCGCCTGCCACTGCGTTCGTCATCCGCCGACCGACTCACGACCACCTCTGAAGCGTTCGTGCCACCGATAAACACTTTTCCAACATTTCCAAGGTCTGCGGACCGTTAAATCCGTTTTTCACACAAAATTTAATGCAAACTCGTTGATGCACAGTTGACGCCATTTTCAAGCTTGTAAAAAATCAAAAACACGCACAAAGGTAGATGTACTCAGTACAGCGTAACTTTAACAAATTTCAAGCTATGACGCTGAAATTTGAAGGGAAGTATCAATGATAGATGTGGTAACCTAACTAAAATAAGAATTTCAATCGGGTGACTGACAGCGCCACACGGTAGCCGGTCCTAAAACTTTTTGATCAAGGTAGTATGACATTAAATCACCTTTGACAAAGCTCCTTCAGATATTATGTCCAACATTTCTCATCCTCAATCAATTATAACTTCACCGAATTTAAACACTGAATTTTAAAGTTTTATCTCTAATTATTGTTATTTTTAAATTGTATCTCGTTGCAATGATTGAATCCAATTATTTCCAATAGGTGTTTGGATAATACATTGTTGTTGCTTGATAAAAATATTCAAGGTGACCATTGTTGGGAAACAAACAATGATAAAATGATGTATCTCTGTACCTGTGCAATGAATATTTGTCAGCTGACAAATTTCATTATTAATGATCTTCGAGTAAAAATAAAAAATTGTGAAACTATTTCTTTTTATTGCGGCTTATTTTTCTTCAACGGTTTAATGTAGCTTACAAAATTATTTAAAAATAAGTTTTGAGTGCTTTATTTACAATATTAACAAAACAATCTTGAAATGAATATTGTGAAATCTAAAGTAATGGTGGTAATGATAAATTGGAGCAAATTGAGGAGTTCTGATATTTGGTTAGTATTTTCTTAGATAATGGAAGAGCTAAGAGAGATATTGAATGGTGTGTAATGATATGGATTGGAGCAAGTTGAGGAGTTCTGCTATTTGGTTAGTATTTTCTTAGATAATGGAAGAGCTAAGAGATATATTGAATGGTGTGTAATGATATGAATTGGAGCAGATTGAGGAGTTCTGCTATTTGGTTAGTATTTTCTCAGATAATGGAAGAGCTAAGAGAGATATCGAATGGTGTGTAATGATATGAATTGGAGCAGATTGAGGAGTTCTGTTATTTGGTTAGTATTTTGTTAGATAATGGAAGAGCTAAGAGAGATATCGAATGTTGTGTAATAATATGAATTGGAGCAAGTTGAGGAGTTCTGCTATTTGGTTAGTATTTTCTTAGATAATGGAAGAGCTAAGAGAGATATTGAACGGCGTATAATGATAGGAAACAAAGTTATTGGGAATCGAATACAAATATATTCATACCGGACATTATCAAATTTTGTTAAGATGATAGTCCCTTATAGTATTGTGATGCCGAGTTCCATGTATGGCAGTAAAACGTGGATGTGGAGAAAAACTGAGAGGAACCGAATAACTGCTGTAGAAATGGGTGCTAGAATATGACAGAATACGGAATGAAGTGATCAAGGATGAATGTGAACTAAAGTATTGAGTAAGATGAATAAGTTGAAATGGTTTGGATTGGCTTGTAGAATGTATGAATGAAGAAAAATTAACAAAATAGATATACAGTGCAGATGTGAGTGGAAGACATATGCGGAAGGTGGAAGGTCAAGAAAAGTATGGTTGGATCAAATAAATGATATTCTGAAAGAAGAATAAGTAGAAAGTCAAGAAATCGTAGATGTTGTATTAGAAAGTGTATGGATTTGGAAAAGGCTAAAAATGTGTGTTGAGCTAGAAAAGTACAACACTCTGTCCCTCTGTCTACCCGACAGGGAAATGGCGTGATGATATGTATGATGTGATGCATACGTCCGAGGACTGGAGGAGATTTATCGGGCTACTTCTGAGACTATCGTGGATGAGAAGCCTGAATATCGTCTTTCCAATCAATTTTCGAATCAGCATCTTTCCAATCATGGATTAGCGCAACGCTCAAACAGAGATTGTTTATTGGCCTTTCCAGTTCACCGTTCCTCTTTCTTTACGTCGTACTTTACTGTCCATGCAGTGATACTCTGGAATCAGTTACAAACCAATATTAGACTCGCTCCGTCCTTGGCATGCTTTAAGAAGCGACTGAAAAACCTCTTAATTTCTAGTTAGTAAAATAATGTGTTTCATTCCTGATTTTTCTTTTCCTTTCCTCTCCGTCATCCCTTCCTTTCCTTTTGATTGATGATATCTCACTTTATATGAAAAAGAATGTTCGGGTGACTGTCCGTCTTTGTCGGGTTAGTGGGCATGTGCTCAAGTATATGTTTATGGATTTCGTGGGGACGGATAGTCATTTGAATGATTTATGTGACCACGTAACTTGCTACATTTACTTTTGTCTGGTTAGTTGGGAGAGATTGCCGCCTGGCAATACGCCCGCCAGATTGTATTTGCAATAAAAGTGTTAAATAAATATTGGAGTGTGCGAGAGAAACCATACGAGAGATGAGTAATGTCAGTGTGTCACAAAATGGAACTGTATTCAGTAGCTTAGTTGGTTAACACAGCTTCCCAGTCAGGAGGAGGTCGTATCAACATTTATTGCATTGTCTAACATTGATTGGCAACTGGTTCCAGAGACTCGCTGCATAGACAGTAGAGGATGACATAGAAATAGTCAATAAACAATCCACTTGAGTTTAGTGTGAATCCATGAACGGAAAAATACTGAATATCATCTATTGAAGGCAAGACATTGATACATTATTTTCTTCATTTTTTTTGTAACCATCTAACTGATGTGTTGAGTAGAATGAGAAGGTTGGAGACATGACAGAAGAAACACAAATAATAATAATAAAAGGACACTTTATATGGTAACACAGCAAACTCTCTTCGTGAGTGCTCCTATTTGGGTGAATGAAATTTGAAAAGATAGTGGTATAAAAAGGTGTACGAATGTAGAGGAGGCAAAACATGTATTGTATACCCTCCTTATTACAATTTGGCAATTTCTTCTAACCAATCACATGCATATTAAAATATCTGATGTGAATAAATCAGACCAATAAACTATTTTCTTTTTCAGTAACATTATATCGCCTGTTGAGAATATAGTTGTGAAACTCAAAAAAATCGATTTTCGAGTTAAGACTACCAAATGGCACTTAAATGACTCCTTTTTTACGTGGCGAAAGTATATTCCAACTCCTTGAAGCGGCAAAGAGTCGGAATGTACTTTCGCCACTTATGCACGTAAAAAAGAAGTTATTTTAGTGCCATTTGGTAGTCTTAACTCGAAAATCGATTTTTTGGAGTTTCGCCACTATGATTCTCAACAGGCGATATAACGGTTTCCAAAACTCGATCAGAAAATGCATTATGGTTACTTTGTATCGAGTACAGGCGGACATATTATCTTATTCCAAATTGTTGCGACTAACCAAAGAGATGTTAGGCATTTTGTGAAAAACCAGAATGGGATTTTTTTTACGATTTTGTATCATTTTTTATATATACCATACTGGTGAATTGAAATTATATTATATACTGGTGAATTGAATCAAACACAATTGAAAATATATTATATACTGGTGAATTGGATCAAACACAATTGAAAATATATTATATACTGGTGAATTGGATCAAACACATTTGAAAATATATTATATACCGGTTAATTGGATCAAACACAATTGAAAATATATTATATACTGGTGAATTGGATCAAACACATTTGAAAATATATTATATACCGGTTAATTGGATCAAACACAATTGAAAATATATTATATACTGGTGAATTGGATCAAACACATTTGAAAATATATTATATACCGGTTAATTGGATCAAACACAATTGAAAATATATTATATACTGGTGAATTGGATCAAACACATTTGAAAATATATTATATACCGGTTAATTGGATCAAACACAATTGAAAATATATTATATACTGGTGAATTGGATCAAACACATTTGAAAATATATTATATACCGGTTAATTGGATCAAACACAATTGAAAATATATTATATACTGGTGAATTGGATCAAACACATTTGAAAATATATTATATACTGGTGAATTGAATTAAACACAATTGAAAATATATTATATACTGGTGAATTGGATCAAACACAATTGAAAATATATTATATACTGGCGAATTGAATCAAACACAATTGAAAATATATTATTGGGTGTACAAATAAGTCACCGCCGTTTGACAAAAGTTGGCGCCACCAGTAAGTTATGGTTAAAATTGTCAGATGTAAAATGTCATTATCGGAAGGTTGGACATCTGTCAACAACATGACCTTGAAATATTAGTGAATTTTTATCAGTATAACATATTTTTTTGTGTTCGAAAATGTCAAGTTTTGAGCCGAATAAGCGTCATTTGCGGGAACTTTTGATTTACTTCTTCAATTTGAAGAAATCTGCAGCTGAGGCGCATCGATTGCTTGTAGAAGCATATGGTGAGGCTGCCTTAAGTGAGAGAAGTTGTCGTGAGTGGTTTCAAAAGTTTAAGAACGGTGAATTTGACATCGAAGACAAAGAACGTAGCGGAAGGCCGAAAGTGTACGAAGACGCGGAATTGGAAGTATTATTGGATCAAGATTCGTGCCAAACGCAAGAAGAACTTGCACTTACATTAGGAGTGACTCAACAAGCAATTTCACATGGGTTGAAATCATTGGGAATGATTCAAAAACAAAGAAATTGGGATTCATATGAACTGACACGGAGATACTTTGAATGCCAATTTTCCACATGTGAAATGCTGCTTGCCAGGCATAAACGAAAGGGTTTTCTGCACCATATAGTCACTGGTGATGAAAAATGCATCCATTATGATAATCCAAAAAGGAAGAAATCATGGGGATCCCCTGGTCATGCTTCAACATCTACGGCTAAGCCAAATATTCATGGAAAAAAACTCTTGTTGTGTATTTGGTGGGATCAGCTTGGTGTCGTGTATTATGAGTTGCTCAAACCGAATGAAACCATTGCTGGGGCTGTCTACCGAACATAATTGATGAGATTGAGTCGAGCACTCGAGGAAAAGCGCGCCCACTACTACGCCAGACACGACAAAATTATTCTCCTGCATGATAATGCTAGTCCACATGTTGCGGCACCGGTCAAAACCTATTTGGAAACACTCAATTGAGAAGTTTTACCCCACCCGCTGTATTCACCAGACATTGCTCCTTCTGATTACCACTTGTTTTGATCGATGACGCATGGCCTGTCTGAGCAGCACTTCACATCATATGAAGATACCAAAAATTGAGTCGATTCGTGGATAGCCTCAAAAGATGATGATGATGACTGACGCGGTATTCGTATGCTGACAGAAAGATGGGGAAAAGTAGTGGCAAGCGATGGGTACTACTTCGAATAAAACATGAGGTTCCGTTCTTTCACAATAAATGCCCATTTTTTTATAAAAAACGGCGGAAACTTATTTGTACACCTAATATATACTTGTGAATTGTATCAAACACAATTGAAAATATATTATATACTGGTGAATTGGATCAAACACAATTGAAAATATATTATATACTGGTGAATTGAATCAAACACAATTGAAAATATATTATATACTGGTGAATTGAATTAAACACAATTGAAAATATATTATTGGGTGTACAAATAAGTCACCGCCGTTTGACAAAAGTTGGCGCCACCAGTAAGTTATGGTTAAAATTGTCAGATGTAAAATGTCATTATCGTAAGATTGGACATCTGTCAACAACATGACCTTGAAATATTAGTGAATTTTTATCAGTATAACATATTTTTTTGTGTTCGAAAATGTCAAGTTTTGAGCCGAATAAGCGTCATTTGCGGGAACTTTTGATTTACTTCTTCAATTTGAAGAAATCTGCAGCTGAAGCGCATCGATTGCTTGTAGAAGCATATGGTGAGGCTGCCTTAAGTGAGAGAAGTTGTCGTGAGTGGTTTCAAAAGTTTAAGAACGGTGAATTTGACATCGAAGACAAAGAACGTAGCGGAAGGCCGAAAGTGTACGAAGACGCGGAATTGGAAGTATTATTGGATCAAGATTCATGCCAAACGCAAGAAGAACTTGCACTTACATTAGGAGTGACTCAACAAGCAATTTCACATGGGTTGAAATCATTGGGAATGATTCAAAAACAAAGAAATTGGGATTCATATGAACTGACACGGAGATACTTTGAATGCCAATTTTCCACATGTGAAATGCTGCTTGCCAGGCATAAACGAAAGGGTTTTCTGCACCGTTTTCTGCACTGGTGATGAAAAATGCATCCATTATGATAATCCAAAAAGGAAGAAATCATGGGGATCCCCTGGTCATGCTTCAACATCTACGGCTAAGCCAAATATTCATGGAAAAAAACTCTTGTTGTGTATTTGGTGGGATCAGCTTGGTGTCGTGTATTATGAGTTGCTCAAACCGAATGAAACCATTGCTGGGGCTGTCTACCGAACATAATTGATGAGATTGAGTCGAGCACTCGAGGAAAAGCGCGCCCACTACTACGCCAGACACGACAAAATTATTCTCCTGCATGATAATGCTAGTCCACATGTTGCGGCACCGGTCAAAACCTATTTGGAAACACTCAATTGAGAAGTTTTACCCCACCCGCTGTATTCACCAGACATTGCTCCTTCTGATTACCACTTGTTTTGATCGATGACGCATGGCCTGTCTGAGCAGCACTTCACATCATATGAAGATACCAAAAATTGAGTCGATTCGTGGATAGCCTCAAAAGATGATGATGATGACTGACGCGGTATTCGTATGCTGACAGAAAGATGGGGAAAAGTAGTGGCAAGCGATGGGTACTACTTCGAATAAAACATGAGGTTCCGTTCTTTCACAATAAATGCCCATTTTTTTATAAAAAACGGCGGAAACTTATTTGTACACCTAATATATACTTGTGAATTGTATCAAACACAATTGAAAATATATTATATACTGGTGAATTGGATCAAACACAATTGAAAATATATTATATACTGGTGAATTGAATCAAACACAATTGAAAATATATTATATACTGGTGAATTGAATTAAACACAATTGAAAATATATTATTGGGTGTACAAATAAGTCACCGCCGTTTGACAAAAGTTGGCGCCACCAGTAAGTTATGGTTAAAATTGTCAGATGTAAAATGTCATTATCGTAAGATTGGACATCTGTCAACAACATGACCTTGAAATATTAGTGAATTTTTATCAGTATAACATATTTTTTTGTGTTCGAAAATGTCAAGTTTTGAGCCGAATAAGCGTCATTTGCGGGAACTTTTGATTTACTTCTTCAATTTGAAGAAATCTGCAGCTGAAGCGCATCGATTGCTTGTAGAAGCATATGGTGAGGCTGCCTTAAGTGAGAGAAGTTGTCGTGAGTGGTTTCAAAAGTTTAAGAACGGTGAATTTGACATCGAAGACAAAGAACGTAGCGGAAGGCCGAAAGTGTACGAAGACGCGGAATTGGAAGTATTATTGGATCAAGATTCATGCCAAACGCAAGAAGAACTTGCACTTACATTAGGAGTGACTCAACAAGCAATTTCACATGGGTTGAAATCATTGGGAATGATTCAAAAACAAAGAAATTGGGATTCATATGAACTGACACGGAGATACTTTGAATGCCAATTTTCCACATGTGAAATGCTGCTTGCCAGGCATAAACGAAAGGGTTTTCTGCACCGTTTTCTGCACTGGTGATGAAAAATGCATCCATTATGATAATCCAAAAAGGAAGAAATCATGGGGATCCCCTGGTCATGCTTCAACATCTACGGCTAAGCCAAATATTCATGGAAAAAAACTCTTGTTGTGTATTTGGTGGGATCAGCTTGGTGTCGTGTATTATGAGTTGCTCAAACCGAATGAAACCATTGCTGGGGCTGTCTACCGAACATAATTGATGAGATTGAGTCGAGCACTCGAGGAAAAGCGCGCCCACTACTACGCCAGACACGACAAAATTATTCTCCTGCATGATAATGCTAGTCCACATGTTGCGGCACCGGTCAAAACCTATTTGGAAACACTCAATTGAGAAGTTTTACCCCACCCGCTGTATTCACCAGACATTGCTCCTTCTGATTACCACTTGTTTTGATCGATGACGCATGGCCTGTCTGAGCAGCACTTCACATCATATGAAGATACCAAAAATTGAGTCGATTCGTGGATAGCCTCAAAAGATGATGATGATAACTGACGCGGTATTCGTATGCTGACAGAAAGATGGGGAAAAGTAGTGGCAAGCGATGGGTACTACTTCGAATAAAATATGAGGTTCCGTTCTTTCACAATAAATGCCCATTTTTTTATAAAAAACGGCGGAAACTTATTTGTACACCTAATATATACTGGTGAATTGGATCAAACACAATTGAAAATATATTATATACTGGCGAATTGAATCAAACACAATTGAAAATTTATTATATACTGGTGAATTGAATCAAACACTATGGAAAATATATTATATACTGGTGAATTGAATCAAACACAATTGAAAATATATTGTATACTGGTGAATTGAATCAAACACAATTGAAAATATATTATATACTCCTGTTTATTTTGCGTGAACAGTGCCAAACAGTACTCTGAATCATCGATGCATTGTTGTTTTTGTTCCATTGTAAGCAAACGCGGCACCCATTTCGAAAAAAGCTTGTTCATGCTAAATAGTGTAAACACTACCAATTGATATCTTTAGGATGTCGGCTATCTCAGGCAACTTTACTTTGCGATTTTCCATCACGATTTTGAGAGTTTTTTTTATGTTTTCTGGTGTACAGCCTCATTTGGACAACCAGAGCGTTCAGCATAATTTGTGTCTGTACGACCGCGTTTGAAATCAGCATACCACCGACAAATGGTTGTTTTCGACGGAGCAGAGCCCAGATAACACTTTTCAAGCCATCGCTGAGTGTGAACGGTATTTTTTTCCATTAAAAAGCAATGTTTTATCAGCACATGAAATTCGGTTTTTTCCATTGTTTTGAAAATAGCAAAAGTAGCGTTACTAAAACCACTGTAACTCAATGACACAATGTCGGAATGTCATGAAAGTTTGACACGTAACTTCTAAAGGTTGGTACTAACTGATTTTGGCATGTAACTTCTAAAGGTTGGTACTCTTCCTAATAAATACTACTGATTATCAGCATTGAACGTTGGGAAATTAAGTGATACTCAAACATTTGGCATTTGTAATGGAACTGATGTTCAAACATTCGGAATTTGTAATGGAAATCATGTTCAAACATTTGGCATTTGTAATGGAACTATTGTTCAAACATTTGGCATTTGTAATGAAATTAAATTCACTTTCAACAATTTACAGTCAATCTATTTCCAAATATTTTTGATGAGAAGAAATTTTTTATCATTGTCTAAGTCTAAACCTTGTAACCATAAAATAAACCTGTCCAAATTAATTGTGTCGTCATATGCGGGAAAAGAATAGACCACTGTATGATAAGAAGCCATCTTTATAAAATCCATGTAAAAGAAAGAAATACATGCACGTGTGGAATGGGTGAGGAAACCCTCGGCCATATTTCTTTGAGTGTCCTCTGCGCATCGCATACATCCTTTACTCAATTGTAAATGTCCCTCGTCCATTCAACATGTCCCACCTGCTCACACTCAATTCTCTATCGTCCATTCAACATGTCCCACCTGCTCGCACTCAATTCTCTATCGTCCAATCAACATGTCCCACCTGCTCACACTCAATTCTCTATCGTCCATTCAACATGTCCCACCTGCTCGCACTCAATTCTCTATCGTCCAATCAACATGTCCCACCTGCTCACACTCAATTCTCTATCGTCCATTCAACATGTCCCACCTGCTCGCACTCAATTCTCTATCGTCCAATCAACATGTCCCACCTGCTCACACTCAATTCTCTATCGTCCATTCAACATGTCCCACCTGCTCGCACTCAATTCTCTATCGTCCAATCAACATGTCCCACCTGCTCACACTCAATTCTCTATCGTCCATTCAACATGTCCCACCTGCTCGCACTCAATTCTCTATCGTCCAATCAACATGTCCCACCTGCTCACACTCAATTCTCTATCGTCCATTCAACATGTCCCACCTGCTCGCACTCAATTCTCTATCGTCCAATCAACATGTCCCACCTGCTCACACTCAATTCTCTATCGTCCATTCAACATGTCCCACCTGCTCGCACTCAATTCTCTATCGTCCAATCAACATGTCCCACCTGCTCACACTCAATTCTCTATCGTCCGTTCAACATGTCCCACCTGCTCACACTCAATTCTCTATCGTCCATTCAACATGTCCCACCTGCTCGCACTCAATTCTCTATCGTCCAATCAACATGTCCCACCTGCTCACACTCAATTCTCTATCGTCCATTCAACATGTCCCACCTGCTCGCACTCAATTCTCTATCGTCCAATCAACATGTCCCACCTGCTCACACTCAATTCTCTATCGTCCATTCAACATGTCCCACCTGCTCGCACTCAATTCTCTATCGTCCAATCAACATGTCCCACCTGCTCACACTCAATTCTCTATCGTCCATTCAACATGTCCCACCTGCTCGCACTCAATTCTCTATCGTCCAATCAACATGTCCCACCTGCTCACACTCAATTCTCTATCGTCCATTCAACATGTCCCACCTGCTCGCACTCAATTCTCTATCGTCCAATCAACATGTCCCACCTGCTCACACTCAATTCTCTATCGTCCGTTCAACATGTCCCACCTGCTCACACTCAATTCTCTATCGTCCATTCAACATGTCCCACCTGCTCGCACTCAATTCTCTATCGTCCAATCAACATGTCCCACCTGCTCACACTCAATTCTCTATCGTCCATTCAACATGTCCCACCTGCTCGCACTCAATTCTCTATCGTCCAATCAACATGTCCCACCTGCTCACACTCAATTCTCTATCGTCCATTCAACATGTCCCACCTGCTCGCACTCAATTCTCTATCGTCCAATCAACATGTCCCACCTGCTCACACTCAATTCTCTATCGTCCATTCAACATGTCCCACCTGCTCGCACTCAATTCTCTATCGTCCAATCAACATGTCCCACCTGCTCACACTCAATTCTCTATCGTCCGTTCAACATGTCCCACCTGCTCACACTCAATTCTCTATCGTCCGTTCAACATGTCCCACCTGCTCACACTCAATTCTCTATCGTCCATTCAACATGTCCCACCTGCTCGCACTCAATTCTCTATCGTCCAATCAACATGTCCCACCTGCTCACACTCAATTCTCTATCGTCCATTCAACATGTCCCACCTGCTCGCACTCAATTCTCTATCGTCCAATCAACATGTCCCACCTGCTCACACTCAATTCTCTATCGTCCGTTCAACATGTCCCACCTGCTCGCACTCAATTCTCTATCGTCCAATCAACATGTCCCACCTGCTCACACTCAATTCTCTATCGTCCATTCAACATGTCCCACCTGCTCGCACTCAATTCTCTATCGTCCAATCAACATGTCCCACCTGCTCACACTCAATTCTCTATCGTCCATTCAACATGTCCCACCTGCTCGCACTCAATTCTCTATCGTCCAATCAACATGTCCCACCTGCTCACACTCAATTCTCTATCGTCCGTTCAACATGTCCCACCTGCTCACACTCAATTCTCTATCGTCCATTCAACATGTCCCACCTGCTCGCACTCAATTCTCTATCGTCCAATCAACATGTCCCACCTGCTCACACTCAATTCTCTATCGTCCGTTCAACATGTCCCACCTGCTCACACTCAATTCTCTATCGTCCATTCAACATGTCCCACCTGCTCGCACTCAATTCTCTATCGTCCAATCAACATGTCCCACCTGCTCACACTCAATTCTCTATCGTCCATTCAACATGTCCCACCTGCTCGCACTCAATTCTCTATCGTCCAATCAACATGTCCCACCTGCTCACACTCAATTCTCTATCGTCCATTCAACATGTCCCACCTGCTCGCACTCAATTCTCTATCGTCCAATCAACATGTCCCACCTGCTCACACTCAATTCTCTATCGTCCGTTCAACATGTCCCACCTGCTCACACTCAATTCTCTATCGTCCATTCAACATGTCCCACCTGCTCGCACTCAATTCTCTATCGTCCAATCAACATGTCCCACCTGCTCACACTCAATTCTCTATCGTCCATTCAACATGTCCCACCTGCTCGCACTCAATTCTCTATCGTCCAATCAACATGTCCCACCTGCTCACACTCAATTCTCTATCGTCCGTTCAACATGTCCCACCTGCTCACACTCAATTCTCTATCGTCCATTCAACATGTCCCACCTGCTCGCACTCAATTCTCTATCGTCCAATCAACATGTCCCACCTGCTCACACTCAATTCTCTATCGTCCGTTCAACATGTCCCACCTGCTCGCACTCAATTCTCTATCGTCCAATCAACATGTCCCACCTGCTCACACTCAATTCTCTATCGTCCATTCAACATGTCCCACCTGCTCGCACTCAATTCTCTATCGTCCAATCAACATGTCCCACCTGCTCACACTCAATTCTCTATCGTCCATTCAACATGTCCCACCTGCTCTCACTCAATTCTCTATCGTCCATTAAAATTTCCCACCTGCTCGCACTCAATTCTCTATCGTCCATTCAACATGTCCCACCTGCTCGCACTCAATTCTCTATCGTCCAATCAACATGTCCCACCTGCTCACACTCAATTCTCTATCGTCCATTCAACATGTCCCACCTTCTCCCGCTCAATTCTCTATTAATTTATAGTCACATCTGAATTTATTGTCTAAGACTCCATAAATATAATATGAAGTAGTACTACACTAGTTTCTTATATATTCTTACACTGCCTCCTTTCCTTCAAATTGTTATTGGCACAAATCATCCTCTTTATAGGGTGGGATGACTAATTATCTAATAATAATAATATTTTTGTATCCCTATTAAGACATTAACGTTTAAACTTTGAATAAAAGGCTAAACTGAAAAGTGCAAGTAGCATAGGGTAACCACTTCACTAGGTGAGGCCTGTGATAAAGTGGTTTAATTCCTCAATAACAGATTTAATTATCTCTTCTAAACTTAAATCTAATAATGGATAATGTACCACAAACCATTTCCTGTTAAGAAAGAAATTAAAAATACGCTTCTTTTTGTCTTACAATTGGACATACGAGTATATAAATAGACAGAGAATTGAAACCACAAAATCTTTGTGGTTTAATCCTTTTCATGCAAAAATATCAGCTAGAAAAATATATATTTCAACACCTATCTTACAGATCCGATATCCACTTTTTTTTTAAATTATACTGATTTCCACTTTAAGACTGGTTGGAAGAGATTGCTACCATATGACAATAGACTCGCCTATACATAAAAACAATGCAATAAATATTAGCGTATCCGCTTTCTAATTGTTCATCTGTACACATCAGTGGAAAATAATAATCAATTTTAAACGTGGATGAACGTCTCATTTTGGGTACAAAGAAGTGTCACATGAATTAAAACACTAGATCAATTTTAAAGTTGGCTGCATGTCTCATTTTGGGTACAAAAAAGTGTCACATGACTTAAAACACTAGATCAATTTTAAACGTGGCTGCATGTCTCATTTTGGGTACAAAGAAGTGTCACATGACTTAAAACACTAGATCAATTTTAAAGTTGGCTGCATGTCTCATTTTGGGTACAAAAAAGTGTCACATGACTTAAAACACTAGATCAATTTTAAACGTGGCTGCATGTCTCATTTTGGGTACAAAGAAGTGTCACATGAATTAAAACACTAGATCAATTTTAAAGTTGGCTGCATGTCTCATTTTGGGTACAAAAAAGTGTCACATGACTTAAAACACTAGATCAATTTTAAACGTGGCTGCATGTCTCATTTTGGGTACAAAGAAGTGTCACATGACTTAAAACACTAGATCAATTTTAAACGTGGCTGCATGTCTCATTTTGGGTACAAAGAAGTGTCACATGACTTAAAACACTAGATAGAAAAGAAGGTTCAACATAAGGTTGATGTACGGTGTCCAATCAACAATCAGGTCCATCGATACTTCCAGGATTATTGTGTTAGACTGGAGGAGATCTTCAAATCTCGTCTCAGATTAAGGTTGAGCACTGCAAATACTTGGACTGTTCAGATCCCCAGTCGAGTTGACAAACCCAAATATTTCCACAAAATGTTTCAGGTAACGGAATCTATTCTGTGGAACAGTGTTCCATCCTCCCTGAGGCGAACTTCCGAATTAGCAATGTTTTTAGTAGACTTGAAAAGTCACTTGTCCTCTGTAATAGAAGTCACTTGTCCTATGTAATAAATTGAGCTAGTTGGGAAAGTCACTTGTCCTATGTAATAAATTGAGCTAGTTGGGAAAGTCACTTGTCCTATGTAATAAATTGAGCTAGTTGGGAAAGTCACTTGCCCTATGTAATAAATTGAGCTAGTTGGGAAAGTCACTTGTCCTATGTAATAAATTGAGCTAGTTGGGAAAGTCACTTGTCCTATGTAATAAATTGAGCTAGTTGGGAAAGTCACTTGTCCTATGTAATAAATTGAGCTAGTTGGGAAAGTCACTTGTCCTATGTAATAAATTGAGCTAGTTGGGAAAGTCACTTGTCCTATGTAATAAATTGAGCTAGTTGGGAAAGTCACTTGCCCTATGTAATAAATTGAGCTAGTTGGGAAAGTCACTTGTCCTATGTAATAAATTGAGCTAGTTGGGAAAGTCACTTGTCCTATGCAATAGATTGAACTAGTTGAGAAATGCTCTTTAGGTGCTCTTAATGGTTGAAAAATAGCACTGTATCAAATTATCATCTCTACCAGGGGGTTTCGAGCTCAGTTCCCGATGGAGAGGTAAGATATTGAGGGACGGAGAGGTAAGAGGTGACGCAGTAATCTATTAGAAAATTATTAATTGATTTGGTATTTATATTGTAGAACTCCATTTTAGAATACTATAACACTTAAATATGAAGGGACAGGCCTGTTTCACTTTACAAAAGCGTTGTCAAATTAGACTCAATGCATTGCTTACCAAGTTTATATAATAAAATATTTTATTTATCTGTGGATCAAAACTAACATAAAAATTTAATAGGAGTCGACCGTCCTGACACAATGGAAACTATCAGCCCTCATAAAACATTAATACTACAGCAATATATTTTGATTATTTTTTTTCAATTATGATATCTCACTTTAATTTTGTGGGGTTCGTGGGCATGTGCTCACGTATGTGTTTATGGATTTCGTGGGGATGGATAGTCATTTGAATGATTTATACAACCATGTAACTTGCTTCGTTTACTTTTGTCTGGTTGCTTGGAAGAGATTGACGCCTGGCAATAAGCCCGCCAGATTGTATTTGTAATAAAAGTGTTAAATAAATACTATCTTCACCCAAATTTGATGTAGAACAAAGTAAATCAATTTAGTTTAAAGGGGTTTTCGAAACAAACCGTTGTGATTTTTTCTTTCTTTAGCCAAAAAGAGTTTTCGTTAATGTTTGATTTGATAAACACATTAAATCCTAGGGCTGGAGTTTTTTTTTAAGAAAATTATTATTTTGAATATAGCCGCTGAAAGGGTTAGTTAAAAATGTCAACATGAATGGTACTTGTGTAATATGTGGAGTGATGTTTCTAATTATTAAGCTATTCGGCATTATTACTGGTCTTAAGTACTCATGATCTAAAACAATTCAGCAATTAATGTCCCATCCACACACACATGGAGCGGCGGACCCAATGAGTTCAATACAGGACATGCGCTCTGTCGCTCCTCTTTTGTTTTTTTTCACTATCAATTTTCTTTTCGCTATCAAAGTTAAGTTTGGTGAAACAATAATCATTTTGTTTTGAAACAGTTTTGAAATAATCATGCGTGTGTGTACATTGTGATTTTTATCTTGAAAAAAAACATATTTTGTTAAATGTTTTATTGCTGTTTCGATACTTGTTAATATCTTTTCGACATTTTTGATAAATATACTGTGAAATATGAAAGTGAATTTTTAACAGGTATGTATTTAAAAAAAGGATAATTTTTAATTTAAAGAGGATCCTGTTGATCCCTTTATTTGATCTGTCCATCTCATAGGACGCCACTAGTTTCTGTTGACTTACATCATTATTTCTATGTTGTCGAAAGTCTTTTGTAATCACCAATTCTTGGATGATAAAGACAGACGTTGATGCGCCTTGGGTCCATGATATATTGAGCATCCGCTTTCAGCACCACATCTCGAAGATATCTATCATTCGTGTTTCTCTCCTCCTCGTCTATCAAATTAATAAAAATCAAATAAGATATAATAAAACGATTTCAATTATTTATTTAAAAAAAAAATTCAATACACTTGTACTAAATATTTGATGTGATTCAATAAGAATGAGAATTTAATAACAAAAGCGCAGTTTAGATAGCAAACTCTCCTGAAGGGCGCTCTAACTGGGGACTTGTACCCACTATTATTGACAGTGACTGCGGCCGTTAGATTAGGTGCTTCCCTGCATCTGCATATGTTCATATATGAAAAACATATTTGGTAAGGACAACACTGAAAATTTACCAACGGAAGGGCGAACCACAAAGAAAATATCGAATTATTGGAGTTCATAAATACTTTTTGGCGAAAAAATATTACGAAATATACGATTTTTCGAATAAACAGTAGAATTTACTACGAGAAGTCGATTTCAGGACCAAGAAAATGGCAAAAAACTAAATAATTAATTATCGTTTTTCATTAACGGACTTTTATCGTGCATTGTTTTCAAAGTGTTTAGTATTATGGAAAGTAATGAAATACATAATATTCTATGGTTACCTAACTGCATGTAGCGATAGAAAACAAAGTCAATGAGGCATTAAAACATATATATACTCGAACTGGACAGTATCATAAACTAATAAGATGAAAGTTCACAACAGTATTTCGGTGCCATCTTTGATGTTTGGGAGTGAAATATGGACATTAGCCAAATAAATACTGTGGAAATGTGTGCACTGAAAATAATACATGAGGTGATAAAGTATGACAATACGGAATGAAGTGATTATAGAAGAATACATGGGATGATAAAGTATCATGGAAGGAAGTGATTATAGAAGGATACATGGGATGATAAAGTATCATGGAAGGAAGTGATTATAGAAGGATACATGGGATGATAAAGTATCATGGAAGGAAGTGATTATAGAAGGATACATGGGATGATAAAGTATCATGGAAGGAAGTGATTATAGAAGGATACATGGGATGATAAAGTATCGCAGAATACGGAATGAAGTGATTATTGAAGGATACATGGGATGATAAAATATCACAGAATACGGAATGAAGTGATTATTGAAGGATACATGGGATGATAAAATATCACAGAATACGGAATGAAGTGATTGTAGAAGGATACATGGGATGATAAAGTATCACAGAATACGGAATGAAGTGATTATTGAAGGATACATGGGATGATAAAATATCACAGAATACGGAATAAAGTGATTATAGAAGGATACATGGGATGATAAAGTATCACAGAATACGGAATGAAGTGATTATAGAAGGATACATGGGATGATAAAGTATCACAGATTATGGAATGAAGTGATTGTAGAAGAATACATGGGATAATAAAGTATCACAGAATACGGAATGAAGTGATTGTAGAAGAATACATGGGATGATTAAGTATCACAGAATACGGAATGAAGTGATTGTAGAAGAATACATGGGATGATAAAGTATCACAGAATACGGAATGAAGTGATTGTAGAAGAATACATGGGATAATAAAGTATCACAGAATACGGAATGAAGTGATTGTAGACGAATACATGGGATAATAAAGTATCACAGAATACGGAATGAAGTGATTGTAGAAGAATACATGGGATGATAAAGTATCACAGAATACGGAATGAAGTGATTGTAGAAGAATACATGGGATAATAAAGTATCACAGAATACGGAATGAAGTGATTGTAGAAGAATATATGGGATGATAAAGTATCACAGAATACGGAATGAAGTGATTGTAGAAGAATACATGGGATGATAAAGTATCACAGAATACGGAATGAAGTGATTGTAGAAGAATACATGGGATAATAAAGTATCACAGAATACGGAATGAAGTGATTGTAGAAGAATACATGGGATGATAAAGTATCACAGAATACGGAATGAAGTGATTGTAGAAGAATACATGGGATAATAAAGTATCACAGAATACGGAATGAAGTGATTGTAGAAGAATACATGGGATAATAAAGTATCACAGAATACGGAATGAAGTGATTGTAGAAGAATACATGGGATGATAAAGTATCACAGAATACGGAATGAAGTGATTGTAGAAGAATACATGGGATGATAAAGTATCACAGAATACGGAATGAAGTGATTGTAGAAGAATACTAGTATAATAAAGGGATAATAAAGGGATAATAAAGTATCACAGAATACGGAATGAAGTGATTGTAGAAGAATACATGGGATGATAAAGTATCACAGAATACGGAATGAAGTGATTGTAGAAGAATACTAGTATAATAAAGGGATAATAAAGGGATAATAAAGTATCACAGAATACGGAATGAAGTGATTGTAGAAGAATACATGGGATGATAAAGTATCACAGAATACGGAATGAAGTGATTGTAGAAGAATACATGGGATGATAAAGTATCACAGAATACGGAATGAAGTGATTGTAGAAGAATACATGGGATGATAAAGTATCACAGAATACGGAATGAAGTGATTGTAGAAGAATACATGGGATAATAAAGTATCACAGAATACGGAATGAAGTGATTGTAGAAGAATACATGGGATGATTAAGTATCACAGAATACGGAATGAAGTGATTGTAGAAGAATACATGGGATGATAAAGTATCACAGAATACGGAATGAAGTGATTGTAGAAGAATACATGGGATAATAAAGTATCACAGAATACGGAATGAAGTGATTGTAGAAGAATACATGGGATGATAAAGTATCACAGAATACGGAATGAAGTGATTGTAGAAGAATACATGGGATAATAAAGTATCACAGAATACGGAATGAAGTGATTGTAGAAGAATACATGGGATGATAAAGTATCACAGAATACGGAATGAAGTGATTGTAGAAGAATACATGGGATAATAAAGTATCACAGAATACGGAATGAAGTGATTGTAGAAGAATACATGGGATGATAAAGTATCACAGAATACGGAACGAAGTGATAAGGGACGAATGTGAACTTACGGCTGATGTGTTGAGTAAGATGAAGAGCACTCTTAGATGGTTTGGGCATGTAGAACGAATGAATGAAGAAAGTCTAACAAAACAAATATTTAGTGCAAATGTAAGTGGAAGGCGTGGTAGAGGAGGACCAAGAAAAGTATTTGGATCAAGTGAATTTTGAAAGAAGAAAATGTAGAAAATCAGAGAAATCATTGATGTATGTCAAAATAGGATAGTTTGGAACGCTGTTATCTCTGCCCACCCCTATAGGTAAAAGGCATGATTTTATATATATTTTTGGTGAATTAAAAATTTGGTGTTTTTCTATTAGGATCAGGGACAATAAAGTCTCCCCGGTCCCGACGGCCCAGGACCACCTCTCTCAGCCAGGGCAACAAAAGGACAGCAACGGAGAACATCATGCATGCTGACCGGCGCACCATCTACACAGCCGGCCGGCCTCCGTGGTACAACACCGCAGGCCAACAGGTGGAACCTTTCCTCATCGGTAAGTAATAATTTAAGAATAAAAAGCCAAATGGTAGAAAATTTAAAAAATAATGTTTATTTATTTACAGAATTGAAATGAATTTGTTTTTCGTATAGCTGTTTCAAGTGTTAGGTTATTTTAAAAAAGCACGTCGTATTGTATGATAATTTGATTATGGTATATTTAGTGGCAAGGCTAAATCAACACGGGTGGGAGATTCTGCAAATTAACCATTTTGGCTAGTTTTAAACAGCACTAAGTCATTTTAATTATTACCGTTTGTCTTCATATTCGTAGTTCACAATCGAAAATGACCTACTAATCTATATATATCAGGTCTGTAAATATGAAACCGGAATTTTTTTATAGAAAATACACATTTATTGTATGAAAATGGTATAAAATATTTTATTCAAAGTATTGCCCGTCGCCAGCTACACATTTTTCCCATCTCTCTGGCAATTTGTGGATGCCACGCCAAAAAAACTGTTGCTCTTTTGAGGCAAACCAATCATCGAGCCATTTTCGTAAGAAGTGAAGCGCTGCTCAGCAAGTGCGTGTCCTCTGGGAGAGGTGTAAGAATGAGTGAAGTAAATCTATGTGGACATCTGTATGCAGATGATATGAATTTTTGAACCGGTGTAAAAGGGGACGATGTATAAATGATAAATATAAACAAATTTTACATTTATGAATATATATATTTTCATAAATGTAGAATTTGTTTTACTTCTGTGAATATTTCACGGGTTGCAACTAGTGTATATTATTACAGTAAATTACAACACTTTCAATATTTCCGTGTAAATACTTCTTTTCCTGTTAATCGTGGAATCGAAATGCAAATAATATTACCATTCTTATCTTACAGTATTCGAAGAAAAGTTGATGCATGTGTCAAACAATCTCTTCCGAGAATTAGAATGGATAAAAAAACACCGCTCTCAGCATAATCCTTAAAGACGTTAACTGAAATTTTTAACTGCGCTTATATATTTTATTATACACGGATTAAATTTTGAAACTCTCAGAATTGATGAATTCATTTATGTAATACTCGTACTGTAATTCCTTTATTTACCTCTTACAAGATAAGAATAAGAAATGTATGATTTTTTTTGAGAGAATGCTACCTTGATCGAAAAGTTTTAGGACCGGCCACCGTGTGGCTCTGTCAGTCACCCGATTGGAATTCTTTTTTTTTTGTTAGGTTACCACATCTATCATTGACACTCCCCTCCAAATTTCAGCGTTATAGCTTGACATTTGTAAAAATTACGCTGTACTGAGTCCATCTACCTTTGTGTGTGTTTTCGATTTTTTACAAGTTTGAAAATGGCATCAACTGTGCATCAACGAGTTTGCATTAAATTTTGTGTGAAAAACAGATTTAACGGTCCGCAGACCTTATAAATGTTGGAGAAGTGTTTTTCGGTGGCACAGACGCTTCAGAAATGGTCATGTGTCGGTCGGCGGATGACGAACGCAGTGGCAGTCGAAAACCATTGAAAACATCGATAAAATCAAAGAAATGTTGGCCGAAAACCGCAAATTGTGACTTTTTCCTGTTCTCTGACTCCCTGTGACTTTTTCCTGTTCAACCGACTTTAAAAACCGCTTCGCGGAACGCGTTACAGCACCCGAGAAGATGTCATGATGGACATACCGAAAATTGAGTACCAGCGGTGTTTCGAGGATTGGATCAAGCGCTGGCGTAAGTGCGTTGCAGTCGATGGAGAGTACTTTGAAGGGAACCATATCGATTTTGATGAATAAACTTGTTTTTCCGATTTTATGAATCAAGTCCTAAAATTTTTTGATCAAGGTAGTAGTTGTACGGCACCGGTACAAAGGACTGTAGAAATAGGTGGATGCCTGCTGCTCAATGCTTGGAGATTTCGGCTCACGGTGAAAAGTAGCAGGGTGAAGAGATTCCTCTTTAGCAGGTAGTAGATGGTCGCAAGTAAAAGGCAGTAGACTGGAGTGAACTGAGAATATATTTTTTTTTCTTTTTGGCCCCCTATGTGCGGCCAATTTTGAAGATGAAACAAAATATGAGTGGTATTTTTTTCAGTACTTGATGCTTTTTTAACTGCCGTAAAAGAAAAAATGTCACACAAACCAATAGAAAAGATAAATGCGATGTATGGCGGCGATGCAGTAAGCGATCGTATATGTTAAATGTGTACAGAGTATGGCGACGATACAAAAGGAAACATTGTATCAAATATGATTTGAAAACTGATTACCACCACTAAAGATGACAAATTCTACAACACGAGAGACTGCTGGAACGTTGAATGTTTTGAAAGCTGCCATCTGTGAGCAAGTTACATCTAAATATTAAAATTTGCTGTTGAATTAGACTTAATAACGGGAAATTAGTTTCCGAGCCACCCAATTTGATATAAATAATTAGCTGTTATTGTTCCACCCGCCAGGTATCTGCGGTGCCAGTGCATCTGGAAAGACTACAGTTGCAGCCAAAATCATAGAATCTCTGGACGTTCCGTGGGTCACTATCGTCAGCATGGACTCTTTCTACAAGGTAAATGTTCATCAGCACCGTTTTACTTGTTTTATATGAGGGAATAATGAAAGATTTGAGCAAGTTGAGGAATTTTACTGTTTGGGTAGTATTTTCTCAGATGATGGAAGAGTCAATAGGGATATCAAATAGTGTGTAGCGATAGAAAATAGTCAATGGAGCACTAAAACATCATAATATAAATAGGCCAAAACCCGTACAATGGTTGTCGTCAAAGAAAGAATACGAGAATTGAATTTTTAATACAAGAGAGCGAGAGAGGAATACTTGGATTCTCTCCGAAAGTAATTCGAAATTTGAATCTCGGTGGGTCCGTGATACTGAACGAATTTTAAATACCTAGCTAACAATTTTTTAACCAGTGTAAAAGGGGACGATGTATAAATGATATATATAAACAAATTTTACATTTATAAATATATATTTTCATAAATGTAGAATTTGTTTTATTTCCGTGAATATTTCACGGGTTGCAACTCACATTCATGTATGGGAGTAAAACATGGACTTTGATGTATGGGAGTAAAACATGGACGTGGAAGAAGACTGACAGGAGCCGAATAAATGCACGTATTGAGAGAATACATAGGGTATGTGTGACAGAATATGGAATGAAGTGTTGAGTAAGATGAAGAAACTCGCGCTGAGGTGGTTTGGGTATATGGAACTAATGAATGAAGAAACAGTAACAAAACAGATATATAATGCAAATGTGAGTGAAAGGTGTGTGAAAGGAAGACCAAGGAAAGTACGGTTGGATCGAGAGAAAGATATTCTGAAAGAAGGGAATGTAGAAAATCAGAGAAATCATTGTATGAGAAGGTATCTGGATGTAGTGTGTGAATTTATATTGAGATAGAAAAGTATGACAAAATATGGAATGAAGTGATCAAAGGTGAATGTGAACTTAACGCTGATGTGTTAAGTAACATGAATAAGAGTTGTGATGGTTTGGGTGTGTTGAACGTATAAACGAAGAAAGACTAACAAAACAGATATACAGTGCAGATGTGGGTGGAAGGTGTATGAGAGCAAGGCCAAAAAGAGTATGGTTGTATCAAGTGAAAGATAATTTGAAAGAAAGAAATGTATAAAGTCAAAAATAGTAGGAGCTGTATAAAAAGGTGTATGGATGTAGAAGAGGCAAAAGATGTGCCGATTGACTAGTACATATCTGTGCTTAAATGATTCACATAAAAACTTGAACTCTGCAAGTCACAAAATGATATGTCACTGTAACTAACTTAACCTTTCCTTCCCTGTGTTGGGTATCTTCTACACGTTGCTTCTAATAACCATCAATATCTCTATAAATATTATAAATACAAGGTTAAGATTTTAGGTATTCCTCCATAATATATTTACGCATTGATTTAAAAAATAATATTAATAATTATCAGAATTTATCGAATACATCGAGGTGTTTTGTAAAGATCGAAAACAAATTCGCATTTAAACGCTGCGAGTGCCTCGTCTTGACGATAGGTGAGTAGTATCTGGGAAGCACGACACTATATTCGCATCTCACTCTTGCATACTAGACTGAATTGCGAGGAGCTGAATTGTCTCAACGTCGCAAGCATAAGCGTAAGCGCCGGGGTATGCGACTGACGTTCCGCGCCACTAGTAGCTTCTAGGCTTGCAAATAGGTTAGACGTACGCCCGTTCCGTGAGCGTTTTTTAATGTTTTCAGATGGTTTTTTAATGTTTTCAGCAAATAAATCTCAATTTTTATAATTTTTAACTTCAATTATAATTAATTAAGGGGGTTATCTATGAATGTTCTTATTTTTCCAATTTAAAATCGCTAATTTTTGATTGCGTACTCACTACCCAACACCGGAGCACGCATATTATTTTTATCACCGTAAGGGAAGGGTTAACTGAAAACCTCCATGAACTTTTTTGGTTACCTTATATCTTGGTTGAATAAAACACTTATTAAGTGAGATCCTTTCCTCATTATCATTAATGGCTCCTCAACAATTCCTCACCTTCTAAGCATCTTTTTTTTGTATTAAAGGTACTCAATGAAAAGCAACACATAATGGCAGAGAGAAATGAATACAATTTTGATCATCCCGACGCTTTCGACATGGAATTGCTCGTGTCCGTGCTGCAGAGGCTGAAAGAGGGAAAGAAAGTGGAAGTACCAATATATAATTACGTCACGCACGCCAGGGAAAGTAGAACTGTAAGTTGTCTTACAATATTTAAATAAAATATACTCGATGTAACTTTAATTAACCTTTTTACGGCGATGGCTCGAGTATCTTTCGTGTGTCCCACAGGCGGCGGTGTTTTAAGTCAATAAATTTATATTGTATCTACATAAAAATATGACTCACCATTATCCCGAATCTGAGTACTGTCGAACTGTGCGCCGATGCATTTTTTAGCTGACACTATACACACGTAATATTAGAAAATATTCTTATAACACTATTATACAAATAAAAGTATGTTTATTATACAAAGAAAACAATAATCCATAAACAATGAAAAAGGCAATTAATTCAATACGCAATACGCGTACTTACAAAAAAAATATCGACGCATAATACTTCATATTGATCGGGAGCAATCGTCATTAGAAACATGACCTTCGGATCGCCCGAACGCGTGGCGCGATTATTCAAAATGCTTTAAATATCGACGGCCTGCAAGGGGTCTGTTTAAATCCTTCTTATGGATCAAATACTTGAAGTTTTGATGATTTTAAAAGAGATGTCACTAGAGGACACGTTTTGTCTTATATTCAGGTTAAAAATTTTGAAGAAGATTTAATTTTGGCCGAGATATCGACACGCAAAGTTAGTGGCCACTTAAAAAGCCGCTCGCCAGGACGGCACGTATTATGTATGGGCCATTTAAGTGGTCCGTAGCCGTGAAAGAGTTAATAAAGAAACTGATATTAGTTCTACGATTCTAATTTACTCCCGAGTCCAAAAAATATGTTACTGGAAAATAGCAGTTTATAAATTTGACACCTTTATTTTTGTATGTCGGCGGCCGTGGTCAATATGGTTTGCATTAACGTTACGTAACACACATCTGATTCCCCGTTGATTTACTTCTGGTCTTGTTTTACTCTTAAGGGGATATTCTACTATGAAAATTTTTTTTTTTGCATATTTTTTAAGTTTATATCTTTAAGAATATGTTCTCAAAAGGAAATTTTAAAATTCTTAATATTAACGAAGTTATAGCTATAAATGAGGCAGCAATTACGCCGCACCAGTATGACTCGGGCAATAATTTCAAAACTTTAAACGCCTTTTTCTCGAAACTACCTTTTTCGACCTGGTCGACATAAAATCTCAAGTTCTATCCAACTGATTGCCTTCAAATTTAGTATGAAACTTCAATAAATATTTTTATATCGTTCCTACCTTGGAAAACTCAAAACTATTTTTTTTTAAATTAAAATTTTTGAAAAAAGGATAAAATTAAATTTTTTAGTCAGACAGCCGCCATTTTACGAGTTTTTTTAGTTTTTTTTTCTCTTTGGTACCAACTATAACGACGTTATTTCTCATCAAGAAACTGTATATGATTTTTGTTTCGGATTTACAAAAAGAATCCAATCATGTCGACCAGCTCACCCTCTTTTTTTTTTTTTACTACAAGATATAACTGCTGATTACATCTTCAATTTTCAATTACTTTTTTCAAAAAAATTTCTGTTCATTCTCAAATCATCAATAAACAAACTGTAAAAGAATTCATACGAAAAATGTTTTTAGTTTTTTTTTTATTAAGTCTGAAAAAACGCCCGAAATTCACGCCTCTGGAGTAGAATACCCCCTTAAACCGTTTTACATCTGAATTTATATTTTTCTGATGCTTATAATTTCTTATAGCATTGTTAAGTGACGCGAAAATAAGGCTATTCAAAAACACGTTTTATTTTGCAGAAAACAATGTACGGAGCAAATGTAATAATATTTGAAGGTATTTTGGCCTTTTATCACCTCGATGTCTTGGCAATGCTGGATATGAAGATATTTGTGGATACGGACGCTGACATCCGGTTATCCCGAAGGTTAAGAAGGTAACCATAATATAATATGTATTTCACTAATTAACTATTATAGGAATCACTTCTCTCTTGTACACTAATTACTTCAAAAACAATGTACGTTAAAAATCCATTAACAATGATAATTTGTAATTTCGTTTATTGCCATTTTCTAGGCTTTAAACCTGACTTTTCATAATAGATTCTACTGTTTATTCGATAAACTGCATATTTCGTATTTTTTTTTTTTGCTAACAAGTTTTATTATGAATTTTAATAATTTAAAATTTTCCTCTACAATCACTGATCCACGTAGTAGCCAGCGCCGGCAAGATGTATTACAGTGGTGGGTATATTACACCCTAGCAAACTAAGATAATTTCCTGAGGTTCCCCCTATATTAAGTGCTGGAAGGTATTAGTATGGCCGTACCCAGCAGGCCGGGATTTTTTCAACAAAAATAAAACCTAAAAAATTAATCTTTTTTGTATACAGATATAAAGGATATTATGAAAGCTTACTAAATATATATACCGTGAGGCGTTTGAGCTGCCGTTCACTCAGAAAAACACAGTTTAAATATTCACAAAATGTCAGGGTTGTCACAACTTGACACAGAAAACACGTTCACTTATAAATATAGTGGAATATAATATACTTTGTAAACTAAAATCAACAAATTATCTGTATGATGTATAATAAAGCACAAAAGGTAAATAAACTATAAAATAAAACCGTAAAAAGTCTATATAAACGTCGTATTATGCCGCAAAACTATCGCCAATAACCAAAGAATACATGAAAACATACTTTGTAAATAAATATTTTTGAAAAATTAACAAAAATAACGCACAAAGGTTAAAAAGCAACCATTGAACAAAACTACAAACGAAATCATTATAAATCATCGCAATTACGACGCAAAAAACTAGTCGGTAACCCTGTATCAGAGACACGTATTGACTGTCAGTGAAAGCTTTTAGAAAGATGACTGTAACTTTGATATTGGTAAATTGTAATATTTAAATATTTCTTGACCATCCCAATAGATGTCACTATGTGTTATAATTTATAAATTATTACAATTGGATTTGATATTGGCTTGCGACAAGCTCAAAGGAGAGCACGTTCATTTTGTATGGCCGGCCTGGCGAGCACTGAATCGGAGAGCGCGTCAACGCGCTCGTGGCAGTGAACCGGTTAAAGATTCAATAGTGGGGTATGTTATTTTCCTAAAAATTACTACATGTTTTTAACACTTGCCGCCCTTTGATGGATAGAGTGACCAGGACTTACATTTTATTTTATTTCTCCAAATATACTGATTGCAGGGTCTTCATACTTTATGTATTCCTCATCAAAACCTCTGTGATTTGAATGATGTCATTACGAAATAAAAACATTGATAAATATCAATAGAAAGAATTATTTTGTATTAATCGAGGACCCGTGTGTATTGGATAATGTCTGTGTGTGTATGGCGTAACGTCAGTGTGTTAGCTGGATAGCGTTGGTATGTGCCACCTGTGATCTGACTCATTCGTGTTTTAACGCGAATACATCCGTTGCAGGGAATCGTCAACAGTTTTATAATCCTGAATATTGGATCAAGTGAATGAACTTTTGAACAAAGGAAATGAGAAAGTCAGAGAAATTGTATAGAAGAATTGTAAGAAGGTGTAATCGTAGAAGTTGTATAAGTTTGAGAAATCATAGAAACTGTATAGATGTAGAAGAGGAAAATGATGTGTGTTGAGATAGGAAAGTCTAATGCTCTCTCCTATCTGTCTACCACATCAAGAAAATGACGTGGTGATACCATGTAATTAATTTTCTTAAAAAATCAATTAATTAGCAGACATGTTATTATTCCACAGAGACATCTCGCAGCGGGGTCGAGACCTGGAAGGAGTACTGAAGCAGTACATGCAGATGGTGAAGCCGGCATACTGCAACTATATCGCACCCTCCATGGTGCATGCAGACATCATCGTGCCGCGCGGCGGGGAGAACAACGTCGCTATACACCTCATAGTGCAGCATGTCCATACACAGTTGCAATTGGTCAGATGCTTTCTTTTTTTTTTTTTACTTATTTGTTATAAGGTTAATTATTAATCCAAAATAAAATTAACCCTTCCCTTACGGTGATAAAATTGAAACGCGCGCTCCGGTGTTGGGTAGTGAGTACGCGATAAAAAATTAGCGATTTTAAATCGGAAAAATAAGAACATTCATAGATAATCCCCTTAATTAATTATAATTGAATTTATTTGCTGAAAACATTAAAAAACCATCTGGCAACGCTCACGGAACGGGCGTAGATCTAGTCTCGTTGCCAGCCCAACAGCTACTGCGGCGCGGCAGGGTTGGTGGCTAACCCGGGCGTGGCTTACACTTGCGAGGTTGAGACAATTGAGCTCCTCGCTATTCAGTGAAGTATGCAAAAGTGAGATGCGAATATAGTGTCGCGCTTCCCGCATACTATTCACCTATCGACAAGACACAAGATCGAGGCACTCACAGCGTTTAAATGTGAATTTGTTTCCGATATTCACGAGATACTTACGATGTAGTCGATAAATTCTGATTAGTATTAATATTATTTTTTAAATCAATGCGTAAATATATTATGGAGGAATACCTAAAATCTTAACCTTGTATTTATTATATTTATAGAGATATTGATGGTTATTAGAAGCAACGTGTAGAAGATACCCAACACAGGGAAGGAAAGGTTAAACAAACATTCATTAAGAAAATATCATTAGTTTGATTATATCATCAAGAAAGCAATAATTTATTGTAACAGTTAACCATTTTAATGCCAAGGATGAAATTATCCGCAGTAGCACACAGGGCAAGCGTGGTCATATCCTCGTGTATATTGTTGTACAGCACCGATACAAAAACTGTAAAATAGGTGGATAACTGCCGCTCAATCCTCGGAGATTCCGGTTCGCTTCTTGCGTTTTCGGTGAAGAGATTCCTCTTTGGCAGGTAGAAGTTTGTCGAAATAAAAACACAGTAGATGTTCCAGAAGATGCGAATATATTTTTTCCGTTTAACGTTCCTTATATTCAGCCCATCGCTTATCGTAAGCCCCTTGATTTGACCGTGTATGCCGGCACGGCTTGCAAGCGCCACGCATACCACACGCTGTCCGCTCGTAGGGAATGTCAGATCGTCTATAGTGTTTACTTGTGAAGACCACGCATAAGGAACATCTTTTTAGTATGTGCAGGTATATAGTCACAAGCAATGGTAAAACACAGATGGATACATTACAATACAACAATATAAAATAATAATTACATAAACAATTTTTACAGTACTATTGTAAAGCTTATTTTACCAATTTGACATATGCTTATGCTATATTTTATAATTAATACACATACTGCCATCTCTGTAGGAGATTATGAATATTTTTCACCATCCTCCTAAACTCTGACAGTGTTGAACTAAATTTGTCCACATCCGAGTCACCTACCTACCGCATTGTACTCTCGGCACATTCTTACTACTGGGCTATAGAAACCGGTGTTACTTCTAAAAGTTGAGCTGTCTAAGAGTAAATTAAATTGCTTTGCAGAGAGGCTTCAAGGTTCGCGAAGAGTTGGCACACGCCCACAGCGGGCAGCCCCTGCCTGACTCCATCTTCCTGCTGCCTCCCACTCCGCAGGTGAGTGTCCATTTCAATTCTCAGTTCAGAGTCGGTAAACCAATCTTTAATATTTATGTTATTCCCGTTCCTTTTACTATATTTTATTGATAAGAAAACGGATATAGAAGCATCTATACCTTTTAGGTAATAGTGGACGTTTAATGATAAGGGATATACATAAATATACTATGTCCTTTTGTACTATGTCCTTTTGTACTATGTCCTTTTGTATTATGTCTTTTTGTACTGTCGTTTTTTTTAATCTTCTTTTCTGTTTACGAAATGTTTACAAATTGTTTTTTGCCCCTTGGTTCTATTTTCTAAAAAAATATTTGTAGATGTAAATATCCACAACAGTATTTTAGTATCAAGTTTGATGTATGGGAGTGAAACTTGGACGTGGAACAAGAATTAAAGAGCTGAATAAATGTTGTAAAAATACACGCATGAATACATGGAATGACAATGTCTGACAGAATATAGAACTCAATGTTTAGGGATGAATGTGAACTGAATGACGAAGAGCTCTCTGAGATAGTTTGAGCATGTAGAACGAATGAATGAAGAAAGGCCAACAAAACAGATATATAGTGCATATGTGAGTGAAAGGCGTGCGGGAGGAAGATCAAGGAAAGTATGGTTGGATCAAGTGAATGATATCATATTCTGAAAGAAGAAAATGTAGAAAGTCAGAGAAATCATAGTTGTATGAGAAGGTGTCTGGATGTGGAAGAGGCTAAGGATTTGTATTGATATAGAAAAGTGTGATGATCTGTCCTCTTTGTCTACCCCGACAGGGAAGTGGCGTGATGGTATGTATGTATTCTTTTAGATCTACAGTATACAAATCTTGTTACTACACTACTCATGTCCTTCTCCCTGGCTCCATCCCAACTCACTGTCTGCGAAGACTGTTGGGGTCAGCTCTCCTCGTCCTCAGGTTGTATGCTCTTCTGTCCCGGACTACGTCCCCCAGGCTGTGCCTCTGCATCAGGTTATCTTTTTGCACCACCCATGAATTCTTTGGTCTTCCTCTGGTTGTTATTCGAGGAAGATCCATGGAGATTGCCTGGTTCACAATGTGATCGGGTGCCCTGCGTCCAACGTGCCCATACCATCTCAATCGCCTTTCCTCCATTTTGCTGTTGATGTCTGTAACACCTGGGCTTCCACGAATGCGTGAGCTTTTTATTTTGTCTCTTAGGGACACACCTGCTGACAATTAGGATGCGCATTTCAGCAGTTTCTAGTTGCCTAGAGTAAGAGTTATACATCGTCCAGCATTCAGAGCCATAGAGGAGTGCGGGTCTGACAATCGTTTGGTATATTTTTCCTTTTAACTTTACTGGCATTTTCGGATCACATAGAACTCCCGTCATTGATCTAAACTTCATCCATCCCACACTAATTCTATGTGTTACATCTGCTGCACATCCTCCATCGCTATGGATGAGTGTCCCAAGATACTTAAAGGAGTCACAATTTGGTAATGTTTCTCCATCCATTTGCATTACGGGAGTGACAGCATTTGTGTTCTCGAATGGTAGGTACAGATACTCTGCTTTCTTTCTGCTCAGTCTCAATCCATTACACTACTCATACTACACTACACTCAATCCATTACACAACTCATACTACACTACACTCAATCCATTACACAACTCATACTACACTACACTCAATCCATTACACTACTCATACTACACTACACTCAATCCATTACACTACTCATACTACACTACACTCAATCCATTACACTACTCATACTACACTACACTCAATCCATTACACTACTCATACTACACTACACTCAATCCATTACACTACTCATACTACACTACACTCAATCCATTACACTACTCATACTACACAACTCATGTCCGAAGAATGTAATCCTGATTGAAAAGTAATACTAAAAGAAAAAAGGTCATATTGCAGAGGAAGATAAAAGGAAAATGAAGTGTGGCAAGAAGAAGAAACACCTGGCTGAAGAACCTAAGAGAGTGGTTGCTCTGTAACACGAAGACATTATTCAGAGCATCTGCAGACAAGGTTAATTATAATCAAGCCACGATGATTGCCAACCTCCAACGTTGCGAGGAACGTTAAGAAGAAAAAAAGTTCTAAATTGTATTGATAATATGTAATCTCACAATGTTTCAGGTTCGCGGCTTACATACGTTCATCAGAAATAAAGACACGCCCCGCGACGAGTTCATATTCTACTCTAAGAGGTTAATACGGCTGGTTATAGAGTATGCGCTTTCCCTGCTGCCATTCAGAGAAACAGAAGTGGACACTCCACAAGGATTTATCTACAAAGGTATTCCTTTTGATCTAAACAAAGCTTAAGAAGACACTCGAAAACAAATAACGTTTTTGATGATGTTATTAATTTTTAATTGTATATAAACACTTCAAACATACACTACACTTAATTTAATTGTATATAAACACTTCAAACATACACTACATTTAATTTAATTGTATATAAACACTTCAAACATACACTACACTTAATTTAAAGCTGAATTTATTACTATCACATATTGGAAGATCTACGAAGGTGCTTTTTGTAGTCATCTTTCCTTAGTAAATTTTCTGTGATTTTTTTTGCTATAATAAATGTTTTCTAAACATAAGCAGATGTGAGAAACTATCCAATTCAATGGCTTCCTTGTGTAATAGTAACACATTCGATTTAGGTGTAGTGTAGTGTTCATGTACGAGGCGTATCCAGAAAGTAAGTGTACTGAGGCTCTCACGACCGGATGGATTTTATTTTCGACATGTTGGCTACACTTCCGTCTAGCCTGACCCTTCCCCTCCACAACGAGACTGGTTCGAGGTCGGTACTTTGAGAAGTGTCGACGCGACAACACGTTTCGTGAAAAATGTCAATCCACTGTCCCGCCAAGCTGAATCGAGTGGAGGCCGGGCAAGAGTTTTTGAGGCGCTGCAAACTCCATGGAGATGAATTTCTCCGCTCCATCGTTACTGGAGATGAAACTTGGGTTGCACACTACACGCCTGAAACCAAAAGGCATTCTCACCAATGGCGTCACACCTCTTCACCCTCCGCCAAAAAGTTCAAAACCACAATTTCAGCCAAGAAAATCATGGCATCCGTGTTTTGGGACTGTCAAGGCATAATTTTAATTGAATATATGCCTCAAGCGGAGACCATCAACTCTGCAAGATACTGTGAGACCCTAAAAAAATTGCGGAGGGCGATTCAGAACAAGAGGAGAGGCATGCTGACAAAGGGAGTCTGCCTGCTGCACGAAAATGCCAGACCACACACGGCCAACGCCACGAAGGAACTGCTCGCCTCGTTTAAATGGGATGTCCTGAACCATCCCGCGCATTCCCCTGACCTAGCACCTTCAGATTACTATCTCTTTACCTCCCTGAAGCTGCACATGGGTGGAAAAAGGTTTTCAACCGACAAGAAGCTAAAGGAGGAGGTAGAGAAGTGGACGGAGGGGTTGGCGGGAAACTACTTCGAGGAAGGTATCAAAAAGTTGATACCCCGCTTCACCTGCATTGAGAGGAATGGCGACTATGTCAAAAAATAGCTTACATATGTACTACGGTAACCACGTAATTTTTTTGTTTAAATAAAAAAAATTGTAACCTACAAAAATTCAGTACACTTAGTTTCTGGATATGCCTCGTATATAAACACTTCAAACATACACTACACTTAATTTAAAGCTGAATGTATTACTATCACATATTGGAAGATCTACGAAGGTTCTTTTTGTAGTCATCTTTCCTTAGTAAATTTTCTGTGATTTTTTTTGCTATAATAAATGTTTTCTAAACATAAGCAGATGTGAGAAACTATCCAATTCAATGGCTTCCTTGTGTAATAGTAACACATTCGATTTAAGTATAGTGTAGTGTTCATGTACAGTCAAAAATTTTACATTTTAAATGATATAAAATGCATTTAATGTAATTTAACCCTTCCCTTACGGTGATAAAAATAATACGCCTGCTCCGGTGTTGGGTAGTGAGTACGCAATCAAAAATTAGCGATTTTAAATCGGAAAAATAAGAACATTCATAGATAATCCCCTTAATTAATTATAATTGAAGTTAAAAATTATAATAATTGAGATTTATTTGCTGAAAACATTAAAAAACGCTCACGGAACGGGCGTATGTCTAACCTATTTGCAAGCCTAGAAGCTACTAGTCGCGCGGAACGTCAGTCGCATACCCCGGCGCTTACGCCTTTGCTTGCGACGTTGAGACAATTCAGCTCCTCGCAATTCATTATAGTATGCAAGAGTGAGATGCGAATATAGTGTCGCGCTTCCCGCATACTATTCACCTATCGACAAGACGAGGCACTCGCCGCGTTTAAATGCGAATTTGTTTTCGATCTTTACAAAACACCTCGATGTAGTCGATAAATTCTGATTATTATTATTATTATTTTTTAAATCAATGCGTAAATATATTATGGAGGAATACCTAAAATCTTAACCTTGTATTTATAATATTTATAGAGATATTGATGGTTATTAGAAGCAACGTGTAGAAGATACCCAACACAGGGAAGGAAAGGTTAATGTAACATGCATTTAACATTTTAAACTAGTGGAAAACAGCCGTAAATTTTTTTAAACAAATTGTTATTTTTTTTATAGGCAAAAGGAGTAGTTGTCAAAAAATATGTGGAGTTTCCATCTTAAGAGCTGGAGAGACCATGGAACAGGCCGTCTGCGATGTGTGCAAAGACATAAGGATCGGCAAAATTCTCATACAGACCAATCAGGCCACGGGAGAACCAGAGGTATGATTCCTCTCTAAATATTCAAGCAATCGAGGATCAAGTGAATGATTAAGGGTTTTTCAAATTGAGCAGTTTTTTTAATTCTTGGATAAAACACAGATGGCGTCGCGAACTTGCCTGGGTCTTGTGACATTCGAGAAGTGTAATGTATGACATTTATAAAAATGGAGTCGTATACAATACAACAACACGTTCAAATTGTTGAATTTTTTACATATTGTAATCGCCGGAAATGGTGATGTTAATTGGCCACCAAGATCATGTGATCTGACACCGTTGGACTATTTTCTCTGGGGTTACGTGAAAAGCCAAGTCTATAAAAATGACCCCCGATCAATTCCTAACCTAAAGGACGAAATTATTCGCGTTATCGGTGAGTTAGAACCGCAATTATGCCAAAATGTCCAAAATGGTATTGTTTTTTTGTGTTTAAATGTCATACATCTGTGGCATTATGGCAGAAGTTGATACGTCCGTTTTTTGTCATTTTGTGTTTATTCTCCCAATTTATAGAAAATATTTCTCAGCATGTTGTGGCAAAACTTGGTGTGTCAGTCATTATCCAAACAAAAGATGTATTGTTTGGAAAAACTTAAAAAATGCTTATTTGTACTGATTTTAACAGCTTATCAAAGTTAATATTGCTTCTCCTGTAAACTAAGGTAAAACGGACATTTCAACTTCTGCCATAACGCCTCAGACATTATACTTCAATGACCAATAAGAAGTTTTTTGAAACCAAAGTAAATTGTGTTTTATTCAAGAATTTAAAAAATTTGAATTTTAAAAAACGCTCAATTTGAAAGACCCTGTATTTTGAAAGAATTTAAAATAAGTTGTATGGATTGTTTGTCCATTCTCCATTTTTAATAACACCGGTGTAAAGTGTATGATTAGTAAAGTGTATGAAAAAATGTAAAAATTTAAAATAAGTTGTATGGATTGTTTGTCCATTCTCCATTTTTAATAACACCGGTGTAAAGTGTATCATTGGTAAAGTGTATGAAAAAATGTAAAAATTTAAAATAAGTTGTATGGATTGTTTGTCCATTCTCCATTTTTAATAATACCAGTGTAAAGTGTATGATTGGCATCCGATTCTCAAGTCTCTTGTGAGCGATAGAATAGTGCAACTCTTGACCAGCTATCACTGGAATCCTCAATACATGAACTTCCACCCCCCTCCTTGTTGTGGCTGCCATAGGCTGTTGTTGGGTCTGTAGACGATCTGTTAAATTGGTCACATGGCTGTATCACCTGACACAGCATTCATATTTGTCGAAGATTAATCAATCAATTATTATTTTCCAACTGTAGACCTTTTACGTACACTGATCCTGGTTTGTGCCAATTCTGTTATATAAAACCCACTTTAGTTGAAGGGCCACTCTGTCTTCCAACTACACTAAAGAAAATGTAGCATGGTCCCTGTGACGTGTCACAAATTTGCCCCAATACAACCTTGTAATGACGTTCAGTATTTTTAATTATTTTATCAACTTTAATATAAACCTCGATTCTAATAAATAGCAAGTTACTTAGGTAAATACATTACATAAAACTAACAATAATTACAAATGAATACATCTTGTTACAAATTAGCAAAAATGTGGCAGTTTGTTAAAATCAAATAATATTTGCCGACGTTTGTCAAAAGTCACTACGTTAGTCCGCATTGGCTAGGGATGGGGTATAGGATAATTGGATTTTCGATTTTTTTATACCTAAAATTAAATGTTCGTAATTAGTATTAATTCATAGTGGATCTTGGCCTTTTTAAAGATAGATACAAATCATACAATACATTAGAAAGTCAGTATAATGAAAATCAGGAATTAAATCGTCAGTTTAGAGAAAAACAATTTTTCCATTTATATAAAACTCCATCATGTAAAATCACTCGGTGACAGAATAAAATTAACCAACACTGTCTGTTCGCTAGGACATTCACACCGGTGTGAATCTCCTAGCGAACAGACGTATTGGTTAATTTTATTGTGTCACCGTGATTTTACAAGATGGCGGAAGTTTTAATAACAGCTGTGTATAAAAGGGAGTCTTTGTGGAACCCATCGAGAAAATTATACAAAAATGTACCTGTAATAAAATCACTTTGGAATGAAGTTGCACAGGGAGTAAATAAAGATAAGGTAAGTTGTAATGAAATTGGTTAGTTTTGAGAGTGATATAGTGTGTTGAGTCAACCGCTGCCAACTGTCAAATGAATTTGTGCGTAGCACTTTGGTGTGACCAGGCATGAAGTCACCTAGTATATGAGTCACGTAAAATCTAGCGAAGCACTTTGGTGTGGCCACGGCCTTAATCATCCGTTTCAAGATTACAGACTTAATCAAACCATAACACTCGTAGCATTCTTCGAAAGCACCACTATCAAAAGCTTCTAGTCTCTTTGTAGTGACCTGAGTCAGTGTCCACGCTTTAAAACCGTAGAGGAGTACAGAGAATATGAAGCAACGCAAAATTCGCATACTTCTTCTTAAACTCTCTGTAGACTCTCAAGAGTCTGTTACTGCAGGATTGTCCTCCTGTGCTCCAGCTATCTCTCCATCGTTTCGGGGGTCTCCCTGGTGGACGCCGTCCATCCGGCACCCCATGCAGAGCTATGTATGGAATTCTTGTGGAATTCATTCTCTGTACATGTTGGTACCGGTATCGTCGACGCTGTTGTCCCCATCTAACCACATCTTGGACCTCACAGACCTCTCGGATTGTGGTCTTCCTTACACGATCACGCAAAGTTCGCATACGTAATTCAAAATTTTAATATTTGTTGGAAAGGTGAAAATCCTGCATTTTAAAAAAGCAGCTTTGTGTCAATTCTATTCTTATTTTGATCTCTCGAGACTAGTGATGTACGGGGTACTAAAAAATGCCGGGTATCGAGTATCGGAAAAACAAAAAAAAACTTACACGGTTACCCGAGATATTGGTCAAAAAATGCAGATATTTATCCGAAACTATCAAAATTGGATAGACAATACTTATCACCTCCCCCTGGCAGCATACCCAGCGAGAGGATGCTATATGCTGTGAGGCGGGTGTTATCTACGAAGAGAGAAGGAATAAACCACTTCCACGAAACACGGAGAAATTAATATTTCTGCATTATAATCGACCATTATTGAGATTTAATTACTAAATAAAAAATTTTGTATTGCATTTTTTTTTCTCAAAAATGAAAAAAGGATTTTAAAATTAATTTTGTGTAATTTATTTTCATTCAATACCCAGCACTAGTACTGGATTCCAGCTATATTTGCCCAATACCCAGCACTAGTACTGGATTCCAGCAATATTTGGCCCAATACCCAGCACTAGTACTGGATTCCAGCAATATTTGGCCCAATACCTAGCACTAGTACTGGATTCCAGCAATATTTGGCAGATCCGGGTAATTTGAGGGTTCTGAAAATATTGCCCGGTACCGGGTAATTTCCAAGTAACCGGTACATCACTACTTGAGACTAGTCCCACTGATCATATAGCCATCATCCCAGATATTATGACTAATTAATAAAAAAATAAAATAATCTTTCAGCTGTATTATCTGCGATTACCCAAGGACATGAAGGACTACCGGGTGGTGCTGATGGATGCCACAGTGGCTACGGGTGCTGCGGCCATGATGGCCATCCGAGTGCTGCTGGACCACGATGTACCCGAGGAGAACATCAGCATCGTGTCCCTGCTCATGGCTGAGATTGGTGTGCACTCTATTGCGTATGCTTTCCCTAAGGTACATATTTGGTTTTCTTCTTACAGTATTTCATTTGATAACGAGCCTTCTATTTTACCCGATATGTGGTGATTTTGGAAGCTGCGCATCTTGTCTCGTTATACTTCTTACCTTTCCCTCGTCATGAGCTTAATAAATGAGCTGGAAAAAGTCAATATAAATGTAATGACAGTATTCCAATAAAATTCTGCACCAGAAAGCAAACTCTCCTTAAAGGGGCTCTAATTCTGGATTCGAACCCGCTATTATTGACAGATTAAAAATATTACATAATAGTTATACATAAGTTGTGTTTAACACGTTCACTGTGTTGAACACGGCTCCCGTGTCCATACAAAATAGCCTTGAATGTTGAGTGCACTCATTAACGTCTCCCGATAAGGATTCGTCGCCGGTTTCATGTGTTTTGAACATGTTAAGGATAGGGAGGTTGTAGGATAGGAAAGTGACTGCGTCTATTAGATTAGATGTTTTCTCGCATATGCATATAGAAAGTTCAGAAAAACATATTTGGTAAGAAAGCCACAGAAAACTTACCAAGATAAGTCAAACCACATAGAAATTTTTGTAGATCTTCTGATATACGGGGCTTGATCAAAAAACGAGAAATCAAAAAGTATTTATTTAATTATTAATATTATCTCCTTCAAATTAGGATAAAATACCCTTCATAGGTCAAAATACACTTTTAACCCTTTAAGTGCCGGAAGTTAATTAAAATCCGTTAATGACACTTGATCCAATGTCGACTATTTAGAAGCAAACTTATATGAAAATACTTATGACTACCATATATCAGCTTAACAGGTGCATTAAGAATTGAGAATCAGCCAAACCAGAATAAATAGAATTGCAATAATCCAGGCGTGTTACAACAAATGAATAAATAAGGGAAACTATACTTCAGAAAATGTAGAATGGGTCCTGCGACGTTTTAAACGTCATTTCTCAAAGGAATGGGATAAAATCGTTTTTTTTTTTACAAATCGAATAGTTTTTTTATAAATCGAAAAATTGTTTTTCTCTAAACTGACGTTTTAGTTCCTGATTTTCATTATACTGACTTTCTAATGTATTGTATGATTTGTATATATCTTTAAATAGGCCGAGATCGACTTTGAATTAATACTAATTACGAACATTTAATTTTAGGTATAAAAAAAATCGAAAATCCAATTATCGTATACCCCATCCCTAGCCAATGCAGACTAACGTAGTGACTTTTGACAAACATCAAATATTATTTGATTTTAACAAACTGCCACATTTTTGCTAATTTGTAACAAGATGTATTAATTTGTCATTATTGTTAGTTTTATATAATGTATTTACTTAAATAACTTGCTATTTATTAGAATCGAGGCTTATATTAAAGTTGATAAAATAATTAAAATTACTGAACGTCGTTACAAGGTTCTATTGGAGCAAATTCGTGAACTGTCATTTTTTATTTTATTTTTTTCAAAACAGGCTTAGCCCAATTACTTTGAAAATACAAAACATCAAAAAAGAAGAAAAATTACATAAAGGAGAAAAAAATAAGTTAAAAAATTATATAAAATAAAAAATAATGCATATGCATACAAACGAGTAAATACACACAAACATATTACACATATATAGTATTCACAGTCATTTAGGTATGTTGATGAGTACCTTCTAACGCGCTCAATCTAAGAAGAAAATTTACTTTTGCTTTTGGTAATGTGATATGAAATATGTCAATATCCGAAGCAGGTCCCGTTCAGAAGAGTTAAGGCCCTTCCAACAGCCATAGCGGCTGGAAGACCCGTTCTTGCGTATGTTATTGAGAACAGTTCTTGCCGGCGCAGTCTAGTGTAATTGTTAGGAACATTTAACGCTAATCTTTGTAATAATGCTGGACAGCTCACAACTCCTCGAATGAGTTTGACAACGTATACCAGGAGACGCAGATCTCTTCTTACGCTCAAGGAGTTATACCCGAGCATGCCCAGCAGGAACTGAGTAGGATAAAGCCATGGATAGACACCGAACTCTCTCATATAGAGATATCGTAGATATTTTTTTTGTACTTTCTCCACCATGAGCGAGTTCTGCACCCCCACCGGGCTCCAAATGCAAGCATTGCTTTCTAGTTTACTACGGATCAATGAATTAAACAACGTTTTGAGCACCAATTGATTTTCAAACGACTTAGAGATTCGTATAGGACGATTCGTATAGGACGATTCGTCATAGGACCCGTGCTATAATTTCTGAAGTATACATCGATTCATAATTCTACAATATTTTTAAGTAAAATAATTGATATTTCATTATTTTTCAGGTCAAAATCGTGACGTCCGCATTAGATCCGGAAATAAATGAAAAATTCTACGTTTTACCTGGTATCGGTAATTTCGGAGATAGGTACTTTGGAACGGAACCAGCTGATGACTACTGAAGTTGGTAAACTTCTTTGATAAACACAAACCAATGAGTATCTCAAATATAACATGAACTATATATATATATATTAGGTAAAGCGGAAAGTAATGACAATTTTCATTAGGCGTCACGTTGAAACCAGTTTGCCACCAGTTACCGTTGGGTTAATACGTCGTGGTTGGTATAGTTTTGAAGCTCGATTAATATCCTTTCTGTTTTGATGTTTTTTTTTTGGTTTTGGTTCAAAGTACAAAACTGCAAAAGCCAGAGATTGAAGAGACAAATTTGCGGTATTTTAAGCTGTTTTTATTCGATAAAGGATTGAAGTCAAAATAAGCTACCCAGACCATCTGAGATATTTATAGAGACATCTTGAATCCTCGGAAGTGCCAAAGATGGTTTCGAAAAATTGAAAGTTGTGAAAGGGAATCGAAGGACAAACCAAAAATAGGAAGACCTCTTAAAATCGATGATGACACTTTAAATTCATTAGTGAGGTCCGATCCGCGTAAAACCATCAAGGAATTGTCACAAGATATCGGTTGTCCATGAACAACAGTGAAGAAATATTTGAAAAGGCTCGGAAAACAAAATAGACAAGGAAATTGGGAGCCGCACGAACTTTCTTCAACGGCCATGGAACAACGAATAACAATCTGTTCATATTCACTCTTCAGATATGAAACTGATCCATTTCTTAGAAAATTTATTACTGGGGATGAGAAGTGGGTCCTTTACACCAATCCGAGGAGAAAAAAAAACAAAAAACATTGGTTTTCGACAAATCAGGTAGCTGTGTCTACCCCTCAGCCGATATTGACTCTTGGATATTTTGGAAGTTATTCATTATAAATTACTAAAATCTGGTCAGACTGTTACAGCAGATTTGTATTGTGCCCAAATCGAAAGATTAAAGGCAGAACTGCTTAAAAAATGATCAGTTTTAGTAAAGAATCAGAGAAGAATTCTACAACATGATAATGTAAGACCACACACGCAGCAAGGATTACGCAGGACAAAATAAAAGAGCTAGATTTAGAAGTTCTGCAGCATCCACCATATTCGCCTGATATTGCACCTTTGGATTACCGTCTTTTTAGGTCGATGGAACATTCCCTTCGAGACAAAAAATCTACGAATTTCAAACTAGTCCAAAATCACTTGGAGTCATATTTTACCGAAAAACCGCCAGAATTATACGAATAAGGTATTAAAAAACTGCCTATTCTGTGGAGGAAGATCATCGGTAACAACGGTAATTATTTAACGGAATAATATTCTACAGTTTTTGTTTAAATCCATTTTTTGTCGCATCAAAAAAAAATGTCATTACTTTCCGCTTTACCTATTATATATATATGTATATTTTGGTTATTACGAGCATGGAAATACAGTGAGACTCTGGAATGGGTTATCAACTAATGTTAGTCGTGCATCATTGGCATGTTTTAAAAAAAACTCTTAACTTCAAGTCAGTAATGTTACATGTCTCATTCTCAATTTTCCTTTGCTTTCCGACATCCTTTTCATTTTCCTGTGATTGACATCTCACTTTTGTTGAGATTTATATTATTCATGAATTTTCTACAATATATAATGCCACGTTTACACGAGCTTAGTACTTGTCATTAGTACTTCTCACTCGCACTTGTATCCACGTGTAAACAAGCATATTAGTACTAAGCATTAGTAAATCTGGCAAGTGCAAGTGAATAGGAGGCCGACTTATTTACTAAGCGACAAGCAGCTACCCCCACCACAATTCAACTAAGCACTTGTCGCTTGCGGAGTCGTCTAAACAGCCGCGGCAAGTGTTTAGTGACAAATTGAAACGGCAAGTTGATGTCGTGCTACTAATACCTCTTCCTAACACCAACGTGTAAACGATATCTTCTCACTTGTCACTAAGCAGCTTAGTATAATCTATAAGTACTAAGGTCGTGTAAACATGGCATAATAATAATTAGATTAATTTTATAAGAAAATAACTTCCCATATTACCTTTTATCTGGTTGCTTGGAAGAGATTGCCACCTGACAATGCGCACGCCAAATTGTTAAATAAATAAATTTTCCACATTGTGAGAATGTTGAAATCTTAATTTGTTTTCTTATCATAATGGATAAAAAAAAATTGTATCATAACGGATATAAAGAGGAATCATGCAGGTTTTTTTTTGATTCTCGTAATAACCGAGTTGAACTGTGTGTATGTCTATTAAGTTATTTTTTATCTTAAGAGAGTGAGAAAAATAAATATTTTAAGTAAGTATGATATAAAAAAGGATGAAAGTCCACATTAATCATTCAATAATTGATTATATGTAGTGTTGCCACTGTATAAAAAAATTCATGCACTTGGAAAAATTATATTTAAATATTATAAAACTAAACATTAAACTGGTGTTATTCTAAATGCCTTGAGAACATTAAATCAAATAGCATATTAGAAAATTTAAAATCAAGTTAATAAAATCTGTCTATTTTTAAACTCTTGCCAAAGTTTAAATTTGAAATGATTGTGGTATAAATCTATTCTTAACCTTTCCCTTCCTGTGCTAAAAAAATCAGCGCGTTCCGGTGCTGTGTATTCAATACACATGTAAAAATGAGCGATTTAAAATTGGAAAAATAAGAATATTCATAGCCAATCGCTTAAATTAATTAAATTTTAAGTCAACAGTGATAATAATTGAAATTTAATTGCTGAAAACATGAAAAAAAAGTGTCGGCCGATGTTCACAAAACGGGCGAAGCGACCACCTCAAATGGATGCCCGAAAGCTACTGAAGCGAACGAACTGAGATTCTATTTCTTGATTTCCCATATACCGACATAGAGTGAGATGCGAATAGCGTCGCTTCCTCACCCATAGCGGTTTTTTAGAATGAATATACCCATGTCACACACTGGCACACGTTTGATTGTATGGGTGAATTTATTCCCGATTTTCACAAAATATCTCTAATGTGGCCGATAATTGTTAATTATCATTAATATTATTTTTTCATTCAAGGCGTAAATGTATTACGGAGGAATACCTGAAATCTGAACCCAGTATTTATTATATTTATAGAGATATTAAAGGTGTTTAGAAGCAATGTGTACTAGTTACACATCACAGGGAAGGAAGGGTTAAAGCTGCAAAAGATTCAACCTCGTTTTATAATTTTCAACTTCTTGCAAACAAATTCACAAGTTTTATCTATGAACATAGTGTGCTTTTTAAAGTCAAGCGATGTACGCATAATCCATGTTTCATCCACAGGATGGATTAATAATCCTACTTGTTAGTGACATCTTTAATATTATGTTTAGTGATCTTATGCCCGAAGTGATTCAACACATTCGATGTGATAATTTTTTCGTGCCAATCTGAGAAATTTTGCAAAGACACTAACATATTATCAACAGAACACGCCAGGCATGTCGCACGCATTAGGTGTATGTTTGTATGGACATGCGAGGCGTGTTCTGAGCACTGAACGTGTTAAAGGATAGAATAATTTTTCTTATTCATTTCAATATTGCTATCAGTTATTTTTCCTATGTACAGTGGTGTTCGAATTAATGTGAACAAAGATAAAATAATTGAAGCAAGTGTTTAAAAGTCATTTTTTAAATCATTCAATTATTTTATTGGGTGTTAATATAAATTGTGTCCGTTTTTTTTCAACTTAAAAATGATCACCAAAAGTAAAACAAAATGGTAAAGGTTATACGTCATTCGAAAGAAAATTTTCTGCTCTACAAGATATTGTGTTTGCTTTTACGTTACATATATTATTTTATTTGATTACAAGCCTTCAAAATGGAATGTCAAGTAGACGAAAGTGAGCATTTTCGACACTGAATTTTATTCGAACTGGTACCGACATTCACCCTTCTAACGGTAAAAATTCAGATTGGGAATTGTGGGCGGAGGGAGGCAGGAGACAATTTCAGCAAGCGGCAGTGAGATCTTGAGAATATATGTGTTTGCCAGATGTTCATCCCAATGCATTGACTTCGATATTAGAACCTCCAACCTGTCCAAATTGGACAGATTGGAGGTCCTAGAAATATCCAAATCCAGTACATTGGGATGAACATCTGGCAAACACGTATAATCCTGTAGGGAATACCGTCGTCCCTAAATATTGTCAACATGCACGGTCAACGACCGACGAAACGAACTTTGGATATGTCAAAAGTTCGCATACCAGAACACTAATATTGTTTACACGCAAATAATATTTACGTTGCATTCCACGGTAGAAAGAGAACGCATCGCGTTGTCTCACCGTTTCGCCGATAAATATTCTACCCACTATATTGTTCGCAACGTCTGCAAACGCCTCTGCACGCGCAGGAGTGAGATAAAGTATATATTGCGGGCGCATTCACGCACGTCTATAAATACCTACTTATCGACAAATAAAGATTATTATTCACTTGACCATTCATTGCTGTTTACTATTCATTGATTGTTCACTCTCACTTTCCGCATTCCTGAATCGACGTATTTTATTTTAAATACAAAACAATCATAATCATCACGACGTATCAATAAAGCATTCCGCTAAAATCCCAAGATTCACAAAAAATGTTTGGTCTTTTGATGACTTGTTTAACTATTTTATCTTTGTTCACATTAATTCACACTACTGTATTATGGTTTAATGGTACTAAAATAAATTGGATTTTATAAATATCAAAAATAGATTTAAAAAAAACCTATGTTGTAATGATTGTTATGTTGTGTGTAACTCTAAGATACATTATTATATTCTGATGGAATTGATGTTTACAAATATCAAATGTGACTTAATTATTTAAAATGATCGGGACTTGATTGTATAACTAAAATGTATTACTGGTTTTCTCAAATGATTTTACTACTGTAGTTTTTTTCTTTAGGTCAGTTGACCACAAAATAGTCATAATTCTGATGAAATCAACCGAAACTTCCGTAAATGGGTTAACACGTTGAATAATTTCTTTTAAAATCACACTTTTAAAATAAAATTTGCACATATTCAAAAGAATTTAGAAAGAGTAAAATGTGAGAGCTACAGAGAGCATTGTCGTAAATCCTCACAAACCTTATCGGTACCTTTACACCACTCCGGGCTCACTTGTCACTTTATATCCATATCAGTACCTTTACACCACTCCGGGCTCACTTGTCACTTTATATCCTTATCGGTACCTTTACACCACTCCGGGCTCACTTGTCACTTTATATCCATATCAGTACCTTTACACCACTCCGGGCTCACTTGTCACTTTATATTTATATCAGTACCTATACACCACTCCGGGCTCACTTGTCACTTTATATCCATATCAGTACCTTTACACCACTCCGGGCTCACTTGTCACTTTATATCCTTATCAGTACCTTTACACCACTCCGGGCTCACTTGTCACTTTATATCCATATCAGTACCTTTACACCACTCCGGGCTCACTTGTCACTTTATATCCTTATCAGTACCTTTACACCACTCCGGGCTCACTTGTCACTTTATATCCATATCAGTACCTTTACACCACTCCGGGCTCACTTGTCACTTTATATCCTTATCAGTACCTTTACACCACTCCGGGCTCACTTATCACTTTAAATCTGTTCAAGAAATTTGGGATAAATGATGATGGTCGTGTTTAGCACACAGTTCAGCACTGAATGTAGTAGTAAACTTACTGAATAGTACAATTATTTAAATTTTTATGTAAATGATGTCCAGTATAACCCTGATTTTACACTTTTCTGGGGATGAGGCTAACAAATTGCTACCATTTATAATACGCATTTATGATTTTATCGTGTTACTGTATTAGCAATTACTTCAAATGTATGTTATAAATCAGATCGCTACCATTTGTGTTATGCATTATGAGTTTATCATATTACTGTATTAGTAATTGCTTCAAATGTATGATATAAATCAGATCGCTACCATTTATGTTACACATTATGAGTTTATCATATTACTGTATTAGTAATTGCTTCAAATGTATGATATAAATCAGATCGCTACCATTTATGTTACGCATTATGAGTTTATCATATTACTGTATTAGTAATTGCTTCAAATGTATGATATAAATCAGATCGCTACCATTTATGTTACGCATTATGAGTTTATCATATTACTGTATTAGTAATTGCTTCAAATGTATGATATAAATCAGATCGCTACCATTTATGTTACGCAGTATGAGTTTATCATATTACTGTATTATTAATTGCTTCAAATGTATGATATAAATCAGAACGCTACCAATTATGATACGCACGTAATTTCAAACTCGTGTTATACCAGAGTAAATAATTTAGAATGGCATAAATGGATTGGCATCCAAATAAGAATAAAGCACCGACTTTCTTGTATTGCACCCATTTGTTATTTATAGTTAGGGCATTAGCACTAGAGGCTTAAAGACATTGTAATTTGTTTTATCAAACACTGTTTATTCCACTTTATATAACGGTATAACCCTACCAGTTTCAAGGTTTTCGCCTCATCATCAAGGGAGCACAAATAAGACTGAATTTTGTTCGAACTGTTACTGACATTCACCCTTCTAACGGTAAAAATTCAGATTGGGAATTGTGGGCGGAGGGAGGCAGGAGACAATTTCAGCGAGCAGCAGTGAGATCTTGAGAATATATGTGTTTGCCAGATGTTCATCCCAATGTATTGTCTTCGATATTAGGACCTCCAATCTGTCCAAATTGGACAGATTGGAGGCCCTAGAAATATCCAAATCCAGTACATTGAGATGAACATCTGGCAAACACGTATATCCCTAAGATCTCACTGCTGCTTGCTGATGTTGTCTCCTGCCTCCTTCCACCCACAATCCTCCACCCGAATTTTGACCATTAGAAGCGTGGATGTCGGTACTACTTCGAACAAAATTCAGTCTTGTTTGTGCTGATGATTAGGTGAAAACCTTGAATCCAGTAGGATTATACCGCTATATAAAGTGGAATAAACAATGTTGGACCTGAAACCGGTAGGGTTATACCGTCATATAAAAAAAAATAAACAGTGTTGAACCTGAAACCGGTAGGGTTATACCGTCATATAAAGTGGAATAAACAGTGTTGGATTAAACAAATAACAATGCACCTAAATATCTCTTGGTATTAGACTGAGAAGAGATTGAATAGAAATTTGTTTCCTATTTATGGCCATAAATAATTATCTTTTAATAAATCATGAAATTATTTAATCTTTTGCACTAGACTGACGCCTCTATTGCGTAATTGTCATATTAACCTTGAGCGTGGTACGTGTAGTGTATATCAATACTCCACAGGTGCTGCGCTGCTATGGTAGTATTGTGTGGTACGTGTAGTGTATATCAATACTCCACAGGCACAGGCGCTGCGCTGCTATGGTAATATTGTGTGGTACATGTAGTGTATATCAATACTCCACAGGCGCTGCGCTGCTATGGTAATATTGTGTGGTACGTGTAGTGTATATCAATACTCCACAGGTACAGGCGCTGCGCTGCTATGGTAATATTGTGTGGATTGTGTTTTAAAATTATTACATACTTTTTTTTTACTGGTAAGAATGGACGAAGCAAGGTTCTTGTGAAAATTTTGAATCTATTGAAAGTAAAGATGATTTTTTTATTTATATAGGCAATTTTCGCCAAAAACCAGCATGGGTCCAAAAGCAGGTTAAATGGGAAACTTCGTGTATTTCGCAGAGGTTAAAAGACGGATTGTGTCATATGTTCTAGTAGACAAAAGGGTAGAAGATCCGAAAGGAGCTAATTTGACACATGTCCTAGTAAGCCAAGAATGTACATGAGAGATTAATAAAAATTTATTGGAGTGCAAAAGGTTAAAATGGAACGTATTTATAGGCTAAAAAAACTGCTTTGCATTTTGGCAATGATGTATAATAATAAATATATAATCAAAAAATAACTAAAGGGTAACAAAAAAATCTTGTTTCTAGTCTAAATTGATCAATTTGTTTTTTTTTTTTAGATATTAAATAATTTAGTCTAAGGGTTTGACAAATAGCCAAAATAACTACTGGAAAAAAACATTATAAATCGTACCAGCTTCTACCAAAAGTATACCTTTTTTTAAATACAGTGGTACCTCGGGTTATGAACTTAATTCGTTCTTTGATTCCGTTGTGAGCCGAAATGTTCATAAACCGAAACAATATATACTGTATATTATATATATAAAAAGCAAAAAAATATTGTATCAAGAACAACGAACGCAACGACAAGCAATGTTCACAACGCGCGCACCTGAGAACAACTAATGCGTAATGCACCGTTACAACTAATTCGTGAGCCGAGGCATTGTACGCAGGTCGAGTCAAAATTTGTTGAGAAATTGTGTTTGTAAGCCAATTTGTTCGTGACTAGAGGCGTTCGTGACCCGAGATTTGACTGTATGACTTTGTATATTTAAAAACAGGTATATTTTTGGTAGAATCTTTTAGTAGTGTAGAGCCATCTCATCTACACATTATATAGTTTTTTCTTTCCTTCATTGATCTCACTTTATAAGATCTTTTAGCTACAGAACATGGTGATAAAAGTTGTTCACTTCTGGTTCTTTGCTACTCCTATAGACTTAATATTTTATTCTTGAGATATTGGCAATCCGCTGTTGACTATCACTGATTAAGTAAGTCAATATAACAATTTTTGCATAAATTATGTGATAGCAATGAAATAAAAAATTATAATATTTGTATCACGATACATACTTCCTATCATGCCATTTCCCTGTCAAAGTAGGTGTAAAGGACAGAGCTGTATAATTATATAGGGTGTAACAGCCGTTGACGATCAACGGAAGCAGGGTGATGGGGGACCTCAATACCTATCGATTTAACCCCCATGTATGTTCCGCGATATTCAGTGGTTCTCAAGTAATTTAGATTTTGGGGAAATTTGAATAAAAACCCGATTTTAGACTATTAGCTTTGCGATCGTGTTTTTTTTCTGAAATTAGTTTAATAATGGACCTTACGTACAACAATACCACTTACCGTCGCAACCCTCTAAATTTGGAAAGATAAAAAAAACATCTTCAAAATTTTTGCAAGTCTCATTTTTCCGCTAACTTTCATGAGCTCTAGATAAAAAAAATCACACCTCTTTTTTTCTACAACTTATCTTAAAAACTACTCGCGTTCATGGAGAATTAACCCTTTAAATTTAATTTGGCTAGTACTAAAGTGTCATGTTGAAAACTTTACTCAAATGGTACAAGTCTCAAAAATTAATATTTTTTCTTAAGTCAAAGACTACTTTAAAGAGTGAAAATAGGTGTTCTAATCTAACTGCGCTACTTATCAGAGTTATCAGGTAGCAGCGGCTGGTTGACGTTGACAAAGATAGCTAATCAAAACAGGATCGTGATTTTTTGGTTCCGATGATAGTCACCGGCTGATATACCCTGTATATTCAAATAAATAATTAACAAAATGAATTGTTTAAATGGGGAGGAGTAATCCAATTGAAATATAATTATAAATTCACCTATTTTTTATTTTTTATGCATCACTGTTTTTTTCGAGTTCATTACCGGTTTTAAAGACCTCCGTCTTTCTTATTAGGTGAAGATGAACACTAAAGTCGCATACCCCGGCGCTTACGCTTATGCTTGCGACGTTGAGACAATTCAGCTCCTCGCAATTCAGTGGAGTATGCAAGAGTGAGATGCGAATATAGTGTCGCGCTTCCCGCATACTATTCACCTATCGTCAAGACGAGGCACTCGCAGCGTTTAAATGCGAATTTGTTTTCGATCTTTACAAAACACCTCGATGTAGTCGATAAATTCTGATTATTATTAATATTATTTTTTAAATCAATGCGTAAATATATTATGGAGGAATACCTAAAATCTTAACCTTGTATTTATTATATTTATAGAGATATTGATGGTTATTAGAAGCAACGTGTAGAAGATACCCAACACAGGGAAGGAAAGGTTAAAAACAACCAAGTTAATTTCAATAATAGTCCTCGGCTAAATATGTTTCCCGTTCAAAGGCCATCTTTTTGACACCTACCTACACCCCTCCCCCTTTCCTGTATCATTTACAATTAGAAAAAATATACTTTAGACATACTTTCGTTCATCTTCACTCGATGATGAAGACGGAGGTCTTTGAAACCGGTAATGAACTCGAATAAAACAGTGGTAAATAAAAAATAAATGCTTTATTTATTTTATCTAAAAGTTATAAACATGAAACCACAAAGTGAAACAAACGTCCTTTCTAAGATTCAAGAAATGAAATGTAATTATTTAAAAATCATACTGATTTGTAATAGTTATATAAGAAATGTTGGTACCTATTTTATACATCTTTTCTCGCATTTTTATCTTTTATTTGTTCATTAGTTGTAAGCTTGTCTCAAATGTTTATATAACTCTATAATGTTTAAGGAATAACAATTTGATTATTAGATGGAAAAACAATAAGAAAACTGCAATATGCAATATCCACATTGAGAGCTTTACAATATAAAAATTCTATTGACTCTTTAAATTGTACGAGGGTCATCCAGAAACTAAGGTTACAAGGGCCCCTAAGGCCGGGGAATTTTTTTCGTTTTAAAGTTGGTGCACCTGGCGTGTAGGGGAGATCCTAACGGTCAGTTTGTTTGATCCCGCGTGTTTGTCGGCCATTTTGTTCAGTCACAGTAAATTCTTCCGATGGAGAGGTCGTCGCGCGCTCCCGCCAACTCTCGTCCGTGCGAGACCCGCGCAGTCGGTTTTTTGACTTTGCAGAACAATACCGCCGTGAATATCCATCGAAAGCTCATGGAAGTTTATGGTAGTGATGTGATGAGTCGACAACATGTCACGAAGTGGGTTAGATTGTTCAGAGAAGGCCGTACTGATACAACGAGGCAAAGCAGTGATTTCTGACGAATTTGTGCAAAAAATTGAAGAACAAATGCAAAATGACCGCCGTGTGACGCTTGACTACCTTTACGAAGAATTTCTTGACATTTCTCGAAGTCTCCTTGGTGATATTGTGTCGGAAAAACTTGGTTACAAGAAGTTGTGTGCGAGATGAGTGCCCAGAATGCTCACACCGGAGCACCGTCAAAATCGCATGACCGCCGCGTGTGAATTTTTGGATCGTTTTCCACAGGAGGGAGAAGCTTTTCTGAACTCTATCGTGACGGGGGATGAGACGTGGGTGTGTCACTACACCCCAACAATTTTCCAACTATCAGGAGGTCGACGAAGCTGTGAGGAAGTGGCTGAAAGAGCTGGCGGCGAAGGTCTATGACACTGGCATACAAAAGCTGGTGCCCCGACTACAGAAATGTCGCGATCTCGACGGCGATTACGTTGAAAAATAGTTTAATATATTTTTGAAGTATCCTGTGAATTTCAATTAAATACAAGCATTTTTCGATCCTACATAAATGTTGTAACCTTACTTTCTGGATGATTTTCGTATTTCTGTCGTTCATTTCCATATATTGACTAAAATTATGCCACGTGTTTCCAGTAGGGGCAAACAGAGGTTCGCCCTATCATTCACAACAATCAAGTCCTGTCTAGATTATGTAGTCCCGATGTTCGGACAAACAAACCAGCATGTGTTATGGATCCTGTATATCCCCACAGTCACATCGATTGTTACTTTCGTTCAAGAAACCTCATCTTTGCCTGTCCACCTTGTATCTAGTCACCCCTACTAGGGGTCGATCAGTGATCTCCACGTAGACCAAAGCAGTTGATCTCCAGGTGTCATCTTTTCAGTGAGTTTCATACAGCCATCAGACGCTTTTTTTTATTATATTTCTGTGAAATTAATAAAGAATTCCTCGGCTTAGTTGGCAAGACGCCGGACTTCCAACCCAGAGGTTACAAGTCGATTCCTGTTGGAAACCAATTTATTTTAAAAAGGGTCCCGGTCTAGATTTCATATAAAGCCTCTTTAACATCTTTGTGGTTGGTTGGTTGGAAGAATGCCACATAGCAATAAGCCCCCAAGGTTGTACCGTGTAGAATGAAAGTATAATATAAGGAAGAGGAATAAGTAGACCGAGGAAAGAACGGAATGTGATAAATTTATAAAAGTGACAACTGAGGAACAGGTGAGAAGTATGAGCCACCAAAGACTATATATATGACGAGATGTATGAATGTGAACGAGGTTAGAGCTGTCAGGGTGGATAGAATAATGTGGAGATCTGTTTTTTTTGTCCACCTCAAATGGACAAGGTGTGATGGTATATGTGTTATAATTTAATGTAATTGAAAGTACGACATCTGTAGTCTAGTTGGTAAGATGCCTGTCTGGCCCGGAGGTCTAGGCTCGCTTCCTATTGTTACCCAATTAAACTTCGAACATCTTTCTTGGTCGATTGGAAGAGATTGCCAAATGGCAATAAGCCCGCCAGGTTTTATTATATACAGTAGGTTTTTAAATTCATGATTCAATTTTGATTTCAATAAGGGGTTCTTGGTCGTATGGTTAACATGCTGAAATCCTGTACAAATGGTCTCTAGTCTAAAACCTACTCCCCTCGGAAAGCTTTGTAAATTTTATTGCCTAGTTTTTTAAAAAATAAAACACATGGTCATATTTATTACAAAATCTATTCATTGAATTAGTTTTTTTTATTGTTGACTCAACTTTTTGACTGTTATTTAACTGTTTGAAAATACTTTTATAAAGCAAAAAGAACCTGTTACTTTACTCTAAGTTTTTTTGCGCATTTTTGTGAAAATCATGTTACAAATAACCAATTTGAGTAACTCAATTTGGCTTTTTCTCGTAATGCTTTTTTTTTTCACTCGATTAGTCAATATTTTAAATGTACAGTTTTGTTTTACATTTAAAGAAAAAATATACAACATCAGATGCAAATATACAACGTCAAATGCAAATATACAATGTCAAATGCAAATATACATCAAATGCAAATATACAACATCTAATGCAAATATACAACATCAAATGCAAATATACAATGTCAAATGCAAATATACAACATCGGATGCAAATATACTTTGTTGATATCCAATATGTGAGTTAATAACACATGAATGTTAATTTCATTTAGCATAAGATAAAACGTATGCAATTTTATTATATTCAACGAAAAAGATTTAGTATGTTGATAATAAAAAAATCTATAAAATACTAAGATCAACGGTTCTCAAACTTTTTTGACTCACGGCGCGCTTTGTGTTTCATGATTTTATCACGGCGCCCAAAGTCAGAACGTGCCTAACTGTTGCACTTATGTTGGTTAAAAAATAAATGAAACTCGTTTAAAATTCACAAAAAAAATTGTAATAAGTACATATTTTAAAAAATCATAATGAATACACTTCAATTAAAGTTAGTGGTTTGCACAGTATATGTTAGATGTCACTTTTTATCATCGCATCAGCACATAAATGGCCCGATTCGAAAACCACGTAAGTCTCATTTCTAAATACTGAAATATTTGCATTCTGCATTCACATCCTTATGCATACTTTAATCCCGAGCCAACAACCGCATTAACAACTCATCACGCATTCATTCATCATGCAATCGTTGGATCATAGGATAGAACGGTAGTGTCATCTGGCTAAGGTATAGAAACTGTAAAGTTAATGTCTAATCTCCAGGTATGAAGACTGTGGTATAATTCGAAGTGTCATAGGTCAATGTATGCCGGTATACATGTACGAGTATTGTAATATGTTATCTGGAAACAAGTTTTGTATTTCTCGGATGGATTGTATTACATTTTTGTTGTGTACAACACAACCTGGCAGGTTTATTGCCATGTGACAATATCTTCCAATCGACCAGAAAGATTTTCAAGAGGTGTTTAGTGAAAACCAAACTGGAGTCCTTTTGCAAAAAAAATTGAGTTCCAACGGGAATCGAACGCGCAATCTTTGGATCGGGAAACAAGCGTCACCAACTGGGCCACAGAGGTCGTCGATGTCGTTAGGACATCATTTTCATTGCTTACTTCATTCCAAATATACTGATTTGTATATTATTATGAAAGGTAATAGTTTAGTACATTTTTTCAGCCATTGTTTACTAATTTTTTTTTTTAAAGAATAGGTATGACCGAAGTCATATGTATCGTTATACCCTCGAACGCTTGACGGAAAAAGTGACTGTGTCGTTCGAAGGTACAGCGCGGGGTTCGAACCGACGACCTTCCGCACGGAAGTCCAGTGCGTTACCGCGCGGCTATTCACCTCAAATTGTATCAGTGCTATTTTGCGTCGTTTCGAAGATGGGACAAAATAAGTTGTTTTTTTCAACAGACAAAAATCAAGATAGTGTATGCACTAAGCAAACATGTATGTAAAATATGGTTTAATTAAAAGTCCATAATGGTTTAATCTCAAAGATGGTGTTTGCCCTGGAAAACAGATCGCCACTGATGACGATGACCAAATCAAGGCTTTGATCGAAAATAACCTGTGTCGTACAACACGAGAAATTGCTGAAATGCTAAAAATATAAAAAACTACAGTCCACGAGCATTTGGTACAATTTTACGTTTGAATTTGTCCTAAAAATACGAAATAACTTTCCGGACTACTCAATATTTTTCTATCGCTACACCCATATTCAAAAAGTTCCAATAAGCAAGATATACCCTTAAATTATTATTAATTTAAATAGTATATGTATTATCATATTTATCAACAAATTTACACTCAAATAATTTGTGATTGTTTTATTTTTAAAATTAGTTATGTATATTACATACCGTATTTTACTGACTATAAGACGCTACGGACTATAAGGCGCTACGGGCTATAAGACGCTACGGACTATAAGCTGCACCTTAATTTTTAGGCAATTTAAAAAAAAAATAACATTTTTATTATTAGATTGCAAAGCCAGACTAAAAAAAATTCTTAGTTTATAAAACCGAACTGACCTTTAAAATCCCTGAAAATCGTCATCTGAACTTTCTTCTTCTTCTTCTTCCTCTTCAACTCATGTCCGTCGCATCGGTGCACTGCTGCTGCCAGTTGAATCCAATGTTGCCAGATAGAGATAGGTTTCCCGCGGCATCGAATATATGGCCATTTTTAAGACTGGCGGGAATTTTAAATCAAACACTGGACATTTTTATATATTAATTTCGAGTATAATACGCACCTGAATTTTGGAGGCAATTTTTTGAAGAAAAAAGTGCGTCTTATAGTCCGTAAAATACGGTAACATTGAAAAATATTTGAGTATTTAAAAATAATATCCCCGTGTAAAATATATCCCACTTCCATTTTTGTTAATGGTCTTTGACAATGTACTTAAAAAACAATTTTTAAAGTGAATGTTACTTTATTAGTTATATTAAAATACAATAAATTATTTTACTAGTGTTTTTTTTTATCATAAAAAAAAAAATTAATGAATTGATAAAATAATCTTTTATTTTCCTTATCTTTCCTTTACAACTGTATTTTTATTTCTACATTATTACATTTTATCTACAGCTATGAATTTGATTTAAATACATGATCAACAATTGCTCTTTTTCACAAAGTTTTCAAATGCCAGTTCCCAGTGCTCGAGACGTGACGATGTTACCGTTTCTGGACATAGACTTTGGAGTTTTCTGTAATAAATAAAGTGACAATATTTAAAAAAAAATGGTAATACAAAGAAAGCAACAAGTCACTTGAGTGTTGCCTGTGATTTATTCATACTTCATACCCTAATATAAAACCAAAAAAACTTTATGCTATATATGGTGCATTTTTATTTGGCCCCTAAGATATATAGAGAAATATCAAATTCAATAAAGGCAAAAAAATCAGGCAGTGGATCAGAGCAATGGTTGTTGCAGTAGAAGTTTGAGTGCTTCGACTTGGAAGAGGAATAACTTATAGGGAAAATTTATGAGCACTCTAAAATGTGGTGTATTTTTTATGGGTGCATGGAGGACATTGTGAGGTTAACTCATGTGGTACTGTTTCATATGTCCTCAGTAAGATACAAATCAAAGCCTAGTTTACTAGGGACACAAGAAATGAAAGGCAACAAACCCAGATCCATATAAATAGTGTCTACTTTAAAGTACCTGTTTTTTTTATTCTTTGTCTTATTTTTCATACTATGTATCAGGTATGTAAATATGAAACTGGATTTTTTTTATAGAAAATACAGATTTATTGTACGAGTATGAAAATGGTAAAAAATATTTTATTCAAAGCATTGCCCATCGCTAGCTACACACTTTTACAATCTCTCTGGTAATTTGTGGATGTCACGCCAAAAAAACTGTTGCTCTTTTGAGGCAAACCAATCATCGAGCCATTTTCGTAAGAAGTGAAGCGCTGCTCAGGTTTAAGCAGCTCATAATAGATAACACCCTTCTGATCCCACCAAACAGAGCATTGTCTTCCGTCCATAGCGATTTGGCCTTGCAGTCGATGTCACTGGTTTGCTTGGAGTTACCCACGATCTTTTACGCTTAGGATTCACAAAATATATCCATTTTTTATCACCAGTCATAATTCGATGAAGAAATGATTTTCTTTTGTACCTGGCGAGCAGCATTTCGCAAGTGGTTTTTCAGTTTTCCTGCTACCTTTCATTCAGTTCGTGTGAAACCCATTTTCCCACCTTCTGGATCTTTCCCATGGCTTTCAAACGTATGGAGACAGCTTCTCGTGTCACATTTAATAGATCCGCGAGTTGTTGTTGCATTTGAGCGTCATCCTCATCGAAATATGCTTGCAATTCGGCATTTTCAAACTTTCTCGGTGGTCTTCCACGTTCTTCGTTTCTCACGTCCAAATCGCCATTTTCGAATTTTTTAAACCACTCAAAGCACTGTGATTTACCAAGAGCATGCTCACCATAAGCTTCGACAAACATTCGATGCGATTCTGCAGCAGTTTTCTTCAAATGGTAACAGAAAATCAATGCTGTCCGCAAATCGTAGTTTTCAGGTACAAAAACAGACATGTTCAACGCTATGAAAACATATGTAGTTGTATTAAACTTGTATTGTTGTGAGTTAAAAGTCTTTTACAAATGTAAACACAAGAAAAAGGCGCCAATGACGCGGTTTGACAGTTACTACATTGACAACTAGAGCCATCTATGAGCAAATTCCAGTTTCATATTTACAGGCCACATTTTTAACATCACATACAATTACTTGTCATATAAATAAATAATACTGTTTCCAAATTTCATTAACCTTTCCCTTCCGGTGCTAAAAAAAATAGCGTGTTCCGGTGCTATGTATTCAATACACATGTAAAAATGAGCGATTTAAAATCGGAAAAATAAGAATATTCATAGCCAATCACTTAAATTAATTAAATTTTAAGTAAAAAGTGAAAATAATTGAAATTTAATTGCTGAAAACATCGGCCGACGTTCACAAAACAGGCAAAGAGACCACTTTGTATGGATTCCCGCGAGTTACAGAGACAGGACTCGGAACACTTACATTGTGTATGTTATACCTCGAAGGAAGAAACAACTGCGAACTGAGATTCTATTTCTTGCGTTCCCATATACCGAAGTAGAGTGAGAGTGAGACGTGAATAGCGTCACTTCCTCACCCATAGCGGTTTTTAGAATGAATACCTACATCACACACTGGCACACGTTTGATTGTATTGATGAATTTTTTCCCGATTTTCACAAAATATCTCTGATGTGGCCGATAAGTGCTAATTATTATTAATATTATTTTTTCATTCAATGCGTAAATGTATTACGGAGGAATACCTAAAATCTGAACCCAGTATTTATTATATTTATAGAGATATTTAAGTGTTTAGAAGCAATGTGTACTAGTTACACAACACAGGGAAGGAAGGGTTAATAAAGCATTTTTTAAAAGGAATATGTATTTAAACCCATGTCAGGATTAACCTGTTCATCATTTTATGAGAAATTGACCAAAGATCACAGATATCCAAAATGAAGAAACTAAGTGCTGACCTGACTTGTTCTTCACACTCCTCCAAACTGGCCTCTCCATTGCTGAGGCGAGATCCAAATCCGCTGTAATATGATATGTAGCGTTGCTGAAAATAATAAATATTCAAACTTTTATTATATTAAATAATCAGACTTTCATTATGTAGAATATTCATTCCATGACATATCCCAAATTTCGGTATATTAAACATTCATTACATGATATTAAAACTTTTATTATATTAAATAATCAGACTTTCATTATGTAGAATATTCATTCCATGACATATCCCAAATTTCGGTATATTAAACATTCATTACATGATATTAAAACTTTTATTATATTAAATAATCAGACTTTCATTATGTAGAATATTCATTCCATGACATATCCCAAATTTCGGTATATTAAACATTCATTACATGATATTAAAACTTTTATTATATTAAATAATCAGACTTTCATTATGTAGAATATTCATTCCATGACATATCCCAAATTTCGGTATATTAAACATTCATTACATGATATTAAAACTTTTATTATATTAAATAATCAGACTTTCATTATGTAGAATATTCATTCCATGACATATCCCAAATTTCGGTATATTAAACATTCATTACATGATATTAAAACTTTTATTATATTAAATAATCAGACTTTCATTATGTAGAATATTCATTCCATGACATATCCCAAATTTCGGTATATTAAACATTCATTACATGATATTAAAACTTTTATTATATTAAATATTCAGACTTTCATTATATAGAATATTCATTCCATGACATATTCAAACTTGAATTACATCAAATATTCATTCCATGACATAACATATTACAACTTTCATTATATCAAATATTCATTTCATGACATATTTAATACACCTTATCATGTATTATATTGTTTATAGTTAACACTTTTAATCCCACGGGGCCGATTATCGGCCTCAAAGTTTTCATACAAGTTTTTATGTTGAATAAAAAATACATTTTTTTTTTATGAAATATAAAAATTACTTATTATTTTACACTCTTCTCGTACAGGGAGGGCTCGACAAAAATATTAGGTTTTAAAACTAAATATTAACTGAGATAAAAAATAAAATATAAACTACTTGGGATTTTTCGCACATTTTATGCAAAATATGCTGGAATTTAAAAGGTTAAGACATTAACATCGTGGAGGTTTAAATACATTGTAATTTGTTTTATCAAACATTGTTTATTCCACTTTTTGTAATGGTATAACCCTACCGGTTTCAAGGCTTTCACCTCATCATCAGGGAGAACGTAAACAAGACTTTTCTAAATTAAATTCATTGTTTTATTCCTCATTTATTACTTTTCCACACATTTTACTTAACGCCTCATTTCTACTGTATCTATATTACTTTCATCATTGTTTCCATATTAAAATTTTGCTTGTACTATATATCCTAATATTGGGATCAAGATTATACTGTGAGAAATAAGTTTTACTTCTCTTGAAATGTTCCGATTGATAAACACATTGTATAACCCGGCATTCACTCTCTTGCCTGATGCTATTCTTCTTGCAATAAGTTAGCACACAATACTAGGTAAGTCAAAAAGTTTTGAAAACGACATCTATGGAGCAGTAGAAAACCAAAATTTCTACGCCATTTTAATATTTCATCTTTCATAAGAACGTACTCAAAATTTCATTTCGATCTGTCAATTCATTCTTTGTTTACAAGCCATTTGTAAGTTGACGTGTCAGTGTATTATTTAACAATGGAAAAAACCGAATATCGTGCAGTGATTAAATTCTTTGTTTTGGAAGGTTTATCGGCTACTGAGATCCATGCAAAGATGGTGAAAGTATTAAAGGAGTCTTCTCCTTCATTTCCAACCGTTCACCGATGGGTTTTGGAGTTTAAGCGTGGCCGTACAAGCGTTGAAGACGATCCACGCTCAGGACGTCCAAAAAGTGCATCAACACCAGAAATCATAGCGAAAATACAGGATATGGTTTTGGAAGATCATCGATCGACTGTGGATGTGATAGCTGACACCATAGGCATCTCACATGGAACAACATGGCATATTTTGGCTGAAGTTTTGGGTTTCAAAAAACTGTGCACAATGGGTGCCGCATTTGCTAACAATGCAACAAAAACACGTTCGAATGCGACTGTCTGAGCAACATTTGGAGCAATTTTGAAAGGATAAAAAGGATTTTCTGCGTCGATTCATCACTATGGATGAGACTCGGGTCTACCACCATGATCCTGAATCAAAACAAGAGGCTAAGGAGTGGTGTGAACCAGGCACTTTGGCTCCGAAGCGAGTTCGTGTCCAGAAATCGGCCAAAAAGGTGTTAGTGTCAGTTTTTTGGGATGCAAAAGGAATTTTATTGATAGATTATCTCCAAACTGGTAAGACAATCAACTCTGATTATTATTGTGACCTTTTGGACCAGTTGGATGAAAAAAATTGTGAAAAAAGACCCGGTTTGCAGAAGAAAAAAATCATTTTTCATCAAGACAATGCACCTGCTCATACAGCTCAAAAAACCACCGCGAAAATCAGTGAATTGGGGTACGAATTGTTGCAGCATCCACCCTATTCGCCAGATTTAGCTCCCTCTGACTTCTGGCTGTTCTCACACCTCAAAAAAATCTTTCGTGGAAAGCATTTTTCATCAAACGAAGAGGTTATAGCCGTCGTAGAGGAGTATTTTGCAGGCCTTCCAGAAAGTCACTTCCGTGATGGGACAACAAAGTTGGAAGATCGTTGGACCAAGTGTATTGATCTTATGGGAGACTATACTGAGCAATAAATGTGATTTCCCCCCAAAAAAAATGTATTTTCATTTCTGCTTTCAAAACTTTTTGACTAACCTAGTATATGTACGCTATAACGTACACTGATTAACCAAACATAACTGACAGTCATCCTTGACATGAAGGGATTATTTATTTATTTTTTCAAAACAGGCTTAGCCCAAATACTTTGAAAAATACAAGACATTAAAAAAGAAGAAAAATTACATAGAAAAAAAGTTTAAAAATTATATAAAATAAAAAATAATGCATATGCATACAAACGAGTACATACACAAAAACATATGATACACATATATTCACAGTCATTTAGGTATGTTGATGAGTGCTTTCTAACACGCTCAATCTAAAAAGAAAATTTACTTTTGCTTTTGGTAATGTGATATGAAATATGTCAATATCCGAAGCAGTCCCGTTCAGAAGAGTTAAGGCCCTTCCAACAGGCATAGCGGCTGGAAGACCCGTTCTTGCGTATGTTATTGAGAACAGTTCTTGCCGGCGCAGTCTAGTATAATTGTTAGGAACATTTAACGCTAATCTTTGTAGTAATCCTGGACAGCTCACAACTTCTCGAACGAGTTTGACAACGTATACCAGGAGACGCAGATCTCTTTTTACGCTCAAGGAGTTTTACCCGAGCATGCCCAGCAGAAACTGAGTAGGATAAAGCCACGGATAGACACCGAACTCTCTCATATAGAGATATCGTAGATATTTTTTTTGTACTTTCTCCACCATGAGCGAGTTCTGCGCCCCCACCGGGCTCCAAATGCAAGCATTGCTTTCTAGTTTGATACGAATCAATGAATTAAACAACGTTTTGAGCACCAATTGGTTTTCAAACAACTTAGAGATTCTCATTACAAATCCTAGAGTTTTATAAGCTAAGTTGCACATAACTTCTATGTGAGGACCAAACGCGAGATTGCTGTGGAACAAGACACCCAGATCTTTAATATTATCTGTCAATAAAGTACAATACATAGAAAATTGTTACATTGTAAAGACCACTTAAAACTTACCTGCACATTCTTAGTGAAGGACTGATCAGTCAACATTTTGGAAGCGATTCGCAGTCCTCTGGCTAGAGTATCGATGGAGTGAATATAAGATACAAAAAGATCTTTCACATCTACAGAATCTCGACGAGGGACAACACTTATATTCATACCACCTGGCAAAATCCCACCCTGAAATTAAGAAAAGCTATTTCAAAACTCTGTTTAGAATTACTTTTCAGATCTTTCTTCAATTATACAGAGAAAATATTTATATTTAAGAAGTCCTTTCAAAACATCTTAAATTTGTTTATTAATTTTTAATAAAATGAATAAAATACATTTCTTTTTTTGTTTTGTATCCACCACTGTTTTATTTTTGTGAGTACAAAACCAGTTTCAATAACCTTTGTCTTCTTCATCAGGTGAAGATGAACTAAATTACATGTCTAAAATATATTTTCTTAAGACAGTAGGTACAGGAGAGGGGGGTGGGTTAATTGCTAATAAGGGAAAGAGAGTGGGTAGGTGTCAAAATGATGGCTTTAGAACGGGAAACATATTTAGAAGAGGACTTTTGTTAAAATTAATTTGATTTATTATCATTTTAATTTTAATAACAGTACTCTTCTAAGTATATTTTCCGTTCAAAAGCCAACCTTTTGACACTTACCTACTCTCCTTCCCTTATTAGAATTTACCCCCGCTCTCCTTTACCTTTTGAAATTAGAAACTATATTTTAGACGTGTCATTTAGTTCAACTTCACCTGATGAGGAAGACAGATGTCTTTGAAACCGGTTGTGAACTCATAAAAATAAAACAGTAGTGAATAAAAAAGAAAAAATATTAGTGTTTTATTTATTTTATGAATAATTAATAAACATGACACCACAAAGTGAAAAAAAACATGTTTTTTAAGATTCAGGATATTAAAAGTGTTTTGTTAAATTTAGTTTCTTTAAATGATTTATGCATTTAACCTTTCCTTCCCTGTGTTGGGTATCTTCTACACGTTGCTTCTAATAACCATCAATATCTCTATAAATATTATAAATACAAGGTTAAGATTTTAGGTATTCCTCCATAATATATTTACGCATTGATTTAAAAAATAATATTAATAATAATCAGAATTTATCGACTACATCGTAGGTGTTTTGTAAGGATCGAAAAAAAATTCACATTTAAACGCTGCGAGTGCCTCGCCTTGAGGATAGGTGAAGAGTATGCGGGAAGCGCGACACTATATTCGCATCTCCCTCTTGCATACTCCACTGAATTGCGAGGAGCTCAATTGTCCCAATCGTCGCAAACGTAAGCCACGCCGGGGTACCGCTCTGCGCCCAGTATCTTCTGGACTTGCAAATAGATTAGACGTACGCCCGTTCCGTGAGCGTTGCCAGATGGTTTTTTAATGTTTTCAGCAAATAAATCTCAATTATTATAATTTTTAACTTCAATTATAATTAATTAAGGGGATTATCTATGAATGTTCTTATTTTTCCGATTTAAAATCGCTAATTTTTTATCGCGTACTCACTACCCAACACCGGAGCACGCGTTTCAATTTTAACACCATAAGGGAAGGGTTAAACTAAAACATTTGTTTGATCTTGCCAATCTGTGAAATTGAGCCAACTGATAATAATTAGGGGTCCTCAAATATCACTGCAGTTTTCCATATCGATATGTTAGCAAATAAACTCAAATATGTGACATAGATCAAATGGCTACCATTTATGAATATGCATTCACTAAATTTCTAATTAACGAAGAAAGACTAACAAAATATGATGTAAATGTGAATGAGAAGCGTGGTAGAGGAAGACCAAGGAAAGTATGTTCTGATCAAGTGAAGGATATTTTGAAAGAACGAATCATAGAAAGTCAGAGATATCGTAAAAATTGTATGAGGAGGTATATGGATGTGTCGAGATAAGGAATTCTGACACTCTGTCCTCTCTACCTACCCCGACAGGGAAATGGTATGATGATATGTATGTATGTTAATTGAATGAAAGCGAGATAGGAAAGGACGTGTGTCGAGATAGGAAAGTCGGGCGCTCTGACCTCTGTGAATTTTAATAATCAAAGATTGTAGCAATTTGAGGAATTCTGCTATTTGGAGAGTATTTTCTTAAATAATGGAAGAGTTACTAGAGATATCGAAGGGCGTATAGCAATAGGAACTAAAGTCTCTTAAGGCTGGATTACCAAATTACACCTTGATTCCGGAGTTTGATTCCAATTATTCCAGTTTATTCATTCCAATTATTCCAGATACTTCTTCCTTCACAACTAGCTTTTTATAAATGTCGAAGCTTACATTTTTTACATATTTCTAAGTTTACAGCTATTACTAGTCTGTAAGCATTGCTAAATGTATATGATTACAGCCATAAGCAGCAGGATCAAAGAAACCAGGCACCTGTCAAACACCATATCGGAAAGGCGTGCAGAATGGATGGATCATATGCTGCGACATGAAAATCTCCTGTACAATATACTGTAGGGAATGATTGAGGGATCAATTGGCAGAGGGCATCCTCGCCGAGAGTATCTGGAGTAAATATGCCACGATATGGACTGCACCTCCTATACAGAGCTCAAGAGGATCGCTGAAGACCGAGCGGAGTGGAGGAGGAGATGCAGAGCTTTGCTGCTAACCAATCCCCAGGATTGAAACTGAAGAAGAAGAAGACAGACATAACCCTTCACTGCTTGAGTTAAAAAAAAATGGGTCTTGATTAATTTTTTTTAATATTAAAAATTTTATTAAATTTTCAAGTTCTTACTTGTTCAATAATATTCTTCATCATAAGTGACGCGTCTCTGACTTGAAAATCTTCATTTACGTCTATGCAACCCGTCATATTATACCTGAAATTATATCAAATTATTCATTTCAATATTCCTGAAGGTTTATTATCATAGTATAAATAGGCCAAAATCCATACGATTGTTGTCGTCGAAGAAAGAATACGAGAATTGAATTTTGAATACAAGAGAGCGAGAGAGGAATACTTGGATTCTCTCCGAAAGTAATTCGAAATTTGAATCTCGGTGGGTCCGTGATACTGAACGAATTTTAAATACCTAGCTAACAATTTTTGAACCGGTGTAAATGGGGACGATGTATAAATGATATACTCGTATATAAACAAATTTTACATTTATGAATATATATTTTCATAAATGTAGAATTTGTTTTACTTCCGTGAATATTTCACGGGTTGCAACTAGTATTTTATTATTCTACAAAAAAATCACAATGAATTTAAAGTACTTGGAGTTAATATTTTGATTTGAGTTAACTAACACTATCTTTTGGAAGCTTGTGGATATTCAGGTATTTTGTTTAAAAAATCGAATATCTATTATTTAATTTTGATTTACACCATTGGATCCGACGTATGTGTCATACTCGTATTCATATTACATCATTGGATCGGCCGTATGCGTCATACTCGTATTCATATTACACCATTGGATCGGACGTATGCGTCATACTCGTATTCATATTACACCATTGGATCGGGCGTATGCGTCATACTCGTATTCATATTACACCATTGGATCCAGACATATGCGTCATACTCGTATTCATATTACACCATTGGATCGGACGTATGCGTCATACTCGTATTCATATTACACCATTGGATCGGGCGTATGCGTCATACTCGTATTCATATTACACCATTGGATCCAGACGTATGCGTCATACTCGTATTCATATTTGTTTTCTAGTATATGTTTGATATGTAATAAATGTTTGATATTTAGTTATTTTTTATGTTATTTGGTATTTTTGTATGTATTATTTATGTTTGTTGGGGTCCATGCGATGTCGCGACCACAACGGAAATGTAGACTTATGCGGTCGTCGCGAGACTATATCGCTGGCCGGCCGGCCTCTGCATACGCAAAACTCCCGAAAATTGTGGTATTTTGCGAGTTGTGAGCGCATGCAGTGACGATCAATGGCGCTTGCGATGAGCGATCGGCCACACATAAAAAGGGCCAAAACCAAAATAAATCATTTTCAGTTCACTCTGCCTACTGACTTTTACTTGAAGCCAGCTACTACCTGCCTAAGAGGAATCTCTTCACCCTGTTACCTTTTCACCGATCTACGCCTCTGAACGTGAGTTGAATACTCCGAGAATTGCGCAGCAGCCATCCACCTATGATACAGTTCTTTGTACCAGTGGTGTACAACCATACAGCCACAGCCTATCAGAGAACTCTCTCCATATTGACCTATATAACCTCTCAATGAAGAGAAGACAACGCTGATGTTTAGTGGACTCATGCATTGATAAGGAAAATAAACATCAATGACATGTCTGTTCTCGGAGAACACTTGTTGAACACACAGAACAGCTGTTGAACTCGCCATAGGTTAAATTCCCCATAGATACAACTTCATATTGCCTATATTATCAGTCATCTAACATATAATTTTATTCTAAATATAAATAAATCTAATAATTTGTATCAACTTACACTGTACCGAGAAAATGTTGAAATCCTGGCTTCACACAAAGTTTATAGTGGCGCTCCAAATTAAAGTGTTTCAAAAAACACAAACCACTTGTCATATCCCATGTGTAAGGATAAAACATTTCCTGGTCATTTTGTTTACAAGGATTAAAAGAATTTTCTAAAGTACTCGGTGAACTGTCAAAATTATATCTTTTCCATGGCTGAAGCAATAAATGGCCTCTATAACCGAGGCGATCCTTGTAATCTGCAGTCATCTTTAGGAGTCGCGCAAAATGCTTCATTTCCCTCTGAATGTCGGTGTTAAGAATGCTGTGAAAACCTTCCCTGCCATTCCAAATGAGACAGCACTCAGCATTGAGTTTATGTGAAGTTTCTAAACATTTTTTCACTTGTTGAGCTGCTTGAAGCATGATGTTAGAATCGTAAGTAGAGCCAGCTCCTGATGCATACCTTGAATTATAATAACAATAATAATAAAAAGACAATTTATATGGCGCCATTGGTATCGGAGGTGTGCAGTCACCCTTGCATGTGTATTGATGTAAATTCTTATACTTGATATGTGGTATAATATGTAAATGTTTGTTATATATTTTGTGTATAATTAATGTATGTGTATAGACATTGAAAGCCTTGTATTTGTTGATATAAAATTATGTTTGTTTGACTCCGATCGCGTTCGTGACCGCAAGGGAAATAAAGGACTTGCGGGCGGAGCGTCGTGAGTAGGTCACGGGCCAGTCGGCTTAAGCAGCGCTCAAAACCCCGAAAGTTGTTGTATTTCGCGGGAAATGGGCGCTTGTGATGACCGACTGACCATTAATATAGAGGGTCCCCTTTTAGCGAAATATTATATTCTCAGTAACAACCGACTCTACTGTGTTTTACTTTGAGACCCGCTACTTCGACCTGTCTGAAAGGAATCTCTCCACCCCGCTACCTTCTTCTTCTGGATCTTCGCTTTGGAATTTGCTACCTCGATTCTCCGAGCGCGGTGCAGTAACCAACGTACCTACGCTACAGTCTATTTGTACCCTGTACGGTACACCATTTAAAGAGTAGACTCATTAAAGATAATACAAAATAAATATATCTAAATTGAGAGTTAGGATAGGAAGATGGTAGCTGTGACCATTAGATTAGGTACTTCCACACGTCTGGATATGTGTAAAAAAACATATTTGGCAAGAAAATTGCAGAAAACTTATCAAGGGAAGAAGAAATCTTCCAATATGTGATAGAAACACATTCGACTTTAGGTGTAGTGTAGTGTATCTGTGTAGTGTTCATATATAATAATAAATTTCAGTTGTGGTAATTTCAGTCACCAGAGTTACTTTATGAGTTAAAAGCGCGAGTTTTGCATCCGTACGTTTTACGAAAACAATGTTTCATAAGTATAGATCATTCAGCCAGAAGACTCATTTTGCAATAGTATGAGTAACACTCTCTGTATCACACAACTTATGTTCGCGCAGAACGCACATTTGTATTGCTGTTAAAATACTCTGTGATTAGAAACCACTACCATGTCGAAGTTAGGAGTGCGATTTTTGTCTAATGTAATGTATAATTAAAAAAAATTCGAAAGCTTAGAATGTACTTTGTTATAACTTAAAGTTTCCTAGAATTTAGTATCACTCCATCCATTATTATTTTAAAACTTTATTATTTGGCATTGTAATTATGATACATTAATATGTTAAATAATCTTACATTCATTTTATTTTTATGTGCAATCTAATTAAAGCTGACCAACATTTTTACTTTATATAATAAAATACAACTAAAGATTAGTTATACATTATTTATATTATAGTTAAGACATTAACATTGTGGAGGTTTAAAGCCATTTTAATTTGTTTTATCAAACACTGTTTATTCCACTTTTTGTAACGGTATAACCCTACCGGTTTCAAGGTGCACACCTCATCTTCAGGGGAGCACAAACAAGACTGAATTCTGTTCGAACTGGTACCGAGATACACGCTTCTAATGGTAAACATTCGGGTCGGGGACTGGGGATTGGGGGAGGCATGGAACAACCTCGGTGAGCAGCGGAGAGATTCTTGGGATATATGTGTTTGCCAGATGTTCACCTCGATGCACTGACTTAGAAATTTCTAGGGACTCTAATCAGTCCAATTTCTTTCCGTTACTACTGATATGTAATAATTTGGCATTATCGATAGAAAATGTATGGTTTTCACGGTGACAATGATTAGCCATTTCAGAATCAATTAGAGGATTTGTTAAGGCGGATTGAACATCTAACAAAACACATATATCCCAAGAATCTCTCCGCTGCTCGCCGAGGTTCACCCATGTTTTCCCTCAGCCCCCAACCCGAATGTTTACCATTAGAAGCATGTATCTCGGTACCAGTTCGAACATAATTCAGTCTTATTTGTGCTCCCCTGATGATGAGGTGAAAGCCTTGAAACCGGTAGGGTTATACCGTTACAAAAAGTGGAATAAACAGTGTTTGATAAAACAAATTACAATAAACTATAATAGCTCAATTTGGTTTATCAATTCTATTGTACATACACTATACATATAAGGAGTCGCCTAACTATAGTTCGGAAATTCTAGGATGAGTCCTGTTACAACTCACAAATTTGCCCCAATACAACCTGTTCAGTAATTTTAATTATTTTATCAACTTTAACCTGTACACCGCGTTAAAAATCAAATTCCACGAATCCTGTGCGCGGCACAATTTCGGTGTTTTTTAATTTCTAAGTTTAAACACGTATTTTGTTTAGAACCATTGATATTTGATTACACCACCAAGTAAACATGACATTCAAGTAATTTTCTGATAATAAATAATAGTCATTACTCTTAAGGAGACTCATTAAATAAAGGAGATAAACTAAACATTACGTAAAATACACAAAGGAATGCTACAGATCAGATCACAGGCTTTTGTGCTTCCCGCGAGGAACACGTTAATATAAGCCTCAATTCTAATAAATAGCCAGTTATTTAGGTAAATACATTACATAAGGTTGTATTGGGGTAAATTTGTGAGCTGACATAGGACTCATCCTAGAATTTCCGAACTATAGATAAAAATGTGAAGACACCCTCATCCTAAAATAAATATAAAGAACTGAAATAATTATATTACTTCGGGCTGCTGTGCAAATCTGGCGCGATCCACAATGGTTTAAGTCCATTCCTCTGCTGCATATCCTGGATAAAATCTGATATTTCATCCGTGTACATCGCAGATTCCTCAAATGTCTCGGTTTCAGGGATAAGATCTTTATCAAATGCACTCCAATACTTGATGCCAAGTTTAGTACAAAACTCAAAAGCTGCCTTTATAAACCTTTTCTGGTTTTCCGTCGATTGAGTGTGATCATCCCAAGATCTTTGGAACGTTGGTTTGCCGTACGAGTCAAAACCTGTAATCCAAATATAACACGAATAGAGAATATAGAAAAAAGTGAGAATACAAAGTTTTTTTTTTAGGAATATATTGTAATAAATTCTGCCGCCAGTTTTGTGACTGAAATATGTATCGTAATTCAAGGCTACGTCACAAAGCTAAATTGGTTGTGTGGAGCCAATTTCGTGTGCAGTCTTGTCTTGTATGACAGTAAGGGATCAACTGATATTAAGTTTTATGGGAAAATCCAATTTCAGTAAAGAATAAATAGAAAAATATGTGGGGGTCGAGCTGATAACCTTCTGCATTGAAGTCCAGTACGTTACCGTACGACCATGCCCCCCAGTGTGCAAAATATATCAACATCGGAAAGGGTAAGCATTTTATTAATTACATATTAGAGGTGGAGGGAGGCGCAAATTACTTAGGCACGACATCTATACGAATGCAGCACTTTGAATATTTCAGGTAAGCGTTTTGAGTATTTCTGAAAAGTATGTAAAATTTGTAATGTGATCACTTCATCACATATCTTGCCTATTTAATGTAATCACTTCATCACATATCTTGCCTATTTAATGTAATCACTTCATCACATATCTTGCCTATTTAATGTAATCACTTCATCACATATCTTGCCTATTGAAGTGGTTCAACATATTCACACAATGGTGGATTTATTCATTGTTATTTACTTGTACTTCTCAGTTCACATTTCCCTGCTGGAGTAAGCAGAGAGGACAGAGTGCCAGATTTCACTATCTTTACACACATATTTCGCCTCTTCCATCTTCCTCTACCACGCCTTCCACTCATATTAGCACTGTATATTTATTTTGTTAGTCTTTCTTCATTCATTCGTTCCACGGGCCCAAACCATCTCAAACTACTCTTTTTCATCTTAGTTAATACATTAGCTTTCAGTTCACATTCATCCCATATTCTATCATACATTGTCACCCTATGTATTTTTCTCATTGCATGAATTTCCATAGCATTTTTTCCAAGTTCACGTCTCACTCCCATATATCAATGTCGGTACGGATACGCCGTTGTGAACTATCATTTTAATATTACAAAGACATATCGTACTTTTCTTGCTCTACCATGCCTTCCACTCACATCTCAGTTCACCTTTTCTTACTCTACCATGCCTTCCACTCATGTCTCAGTTCACCTTTTCTTACTCTACCATGCCTTCCACTCACATCTCAGTTCACCTTTAATTTAAAACAATTTAAATTATCAATAATAAAAAAATGCTTGTTTTTCTCATATTTTTTAGGGAGAAAAAAAGAAAAAAACCAAACCTACATCAAGTTTATTGCAAAACAAACACAAAATTTAATTTTACTAAAAATCATACTCTTAGAACATTTAGCATTTTCAACACTATCCCGTTTCCATATTTTAACGTGATAAACAAGGTTTGCGTTGAGTCACGGTCCTGTATTTTCACGTGATCAAAAAAAAATGAGATATTACTGACATCTATCAAATATTTTTGTAAACAACTCAACATTTAAATATTAGTCTCCAGATTTCTCATTTTTTATTTCTAATATGGACAACTAAACAATGAAAATATGCATGTATTCTGACATTACATCATCAGTTTGCAGTGAAGTGTCAGATCTTGAGACCAGCTTTAGTCCCTAAGTCCAAATATAATAAGGATTCTCTACACAGGTTGTCAAAGAATATGTCTAAACATGTGTATTCCATCAACTGACAAAAATGAAAATCCCTACAGAACTTGCAAGGTGTGTGCTAAGTACAAGAAGAGAAGTGAAACCTGGTACATGTGTTAAGGCGCAATTCGACTGAGGCAACACTGAATGACATGAGGCATGCGACATGTTTCCTAGTGTTGCCTGTTCCTAGTTGTGCAACTATGTGCCACAAATTTTAACAATGTCGCATGCGAATTTTGACTCCCCGAATCGCATGCGCTTTGTCGTCAATACGTGTAGTATGCGTCTTAAACAATTTCATGGAGGCAACGTCAGTTTGGTACAATATGTTTTTACAAACAATCGCGGCGGCTGCATATTTGGTAATAGTTTTGAATCGTAGAAAAAAAAGAAAGCCACGGTGTTGGAGAAGAGAATTATATGTTGGTAGTCAAAAAGCTCAGAATGACAAAAAGCTGAACGCAAATTCTTGATTTTTTTTCACATGGATTACAGTGCAATCGTATTTACTCGCTAACTGCTTCAGTTTATCATTTTTTATCCTGTTGTCTTTATAATCACTAATTTTATTATTCCGTAACTCCGGTGAATTATGATAATCTTTAATAAACAAGGTAGTTTTATCAATATTCCACTCCATGTCGCACGCTACAAGCCGCACCAATCCTCTGACTTTCGGATAACGGCAACATTGTTCGACATGCTGAAACATGTCGAAAGGTGAAGCATGCGTCTCGGCAACAACAATCAACATGTAGTATGCTATAAAGATACTTGGTTCTTGTCCCTTCGTGTTGCTTCGATTGAAAGACTGTGTGTAACATGCGTCAATGCTGCATGCTACATGTTGCCTAAATGTTGCTTCAGTGGAATTGCGCCTTAAGGAGTGTAATGTAGCTCTCCACAAAGAAGAATATTGACAGAATTACCATAATTAAATAACTTTAAAAGTATGTCTAACAAAATTTCATTACAATATTGCTGATATAGTATTTACTTAGATATAGCAATTTCAGAAAAACCAGAATTGCTCAAAAAGAAGCAGAGCACTGGGAAAGGTTGACTTGATTTCAATCGGGTCTTAAAGTGTCAAATGATTCATTTAATCGTTTTGAATTATGAAACTGTCTAAAGCCATTTTTTTTTCAGTTTTAGTCATGTTTAAAAATGATCTTACCATTATATTTAAAAGCGGTGAATGATACTGCTGGCCTTATCCATTCTTCCATAGTGCGGCCATGAATCCTCTCACTTGCGTTGTAGTAGCGATAGCACAGAGTGTCGTCATATGCTGACGTGTCGCCCTTGTACTCGATTTTATTTATACCTGCATTGACAAACAATGTAGCCAGATTGCATTATTTTTTTAATGACACTTCCATTGTATACATATATAAAGGAATAACATTTTTAGGGACTTATTAGCATGTAGAAATGTTTTATACTAACGATAAAGATGTTAACCCTTCCTTCCCTGTGATGTGTAACTAGTACACATTGCTTCTAAAAACTTTAATATCTCTATAAATATAATATTGGGAGTACAAATTAGTTCAGTCCGTTTCCAAAAGATGGCTCTGGCTGTTATGAATGGTTCATAGTGACAGCCGATTTTGTCGATTTCAGAGAGGTAAGACATCTGCCAATAATATTCAGTTTATATCGCTTTGAGTTTCATGCAAAAACCTTGTTTTGTACAGTGTTGAAAATGTCGAATTTTGTGTTAACCAAGCAGCATTTGCGGTAGATTTTAATTTTCTGCTTTAATTGGAAGAAAAGTGCAGCTGAAGCCCATCGAATGCTTGTCGAAGTTTATGGTGACGCTGCTCCAACTGATAAATCATGTAGGGAATGGTTTCGACGTTTCAAGGATGAAGATTTCAGCGTCGAAGACAAGCCTCGCTCTGGACAGCCAAAAAAATTCGAGGACAAAGAATTAGAGGCATTACTCGAAGAAGATCAGAGTCAAATGCAAGAGGAGCTTGCAGAATCATTGGGAGTGACTCAACAAGCCGTTTCCGTACGATTGAGAGCCATGGGAATGATTCAAAAACAAGGAAATTGGGTGCCTTATGAACTGAAACTGAGAGACGTTGAAAGGCGATTTTTCACTTGCGAGCAGCTGATTCAAAGGCAGCAAAGAAAAGGTTTTTTGCATCGGATTGTAACTGGAGATGAGAAGTGGATATTCTACGACAACCCCAAGAAGAAAAAATACTACGCTAAGCCCGGTCAATCGTTGCCATCGACCTCAACATCAACACCAAAACTGAACATACATGGTTCGAAGATCATGCTCTGTATCTGGTGGGACCAAAGGGGTGTTGTTTACTATGAGGTGCTGAAACCTGGCGATTCCATTATGGGCGATCGGTATCGGCTACAATTAATTCGTTTGAGCCGTGCATTGCGAGAAAAACGGCTGAAATACGAACAAAGACATGATAAAGTTATTCTTCTTCATGACAACGCTCGACCTCATGTCGCAAAAGTCGTAAAAAAATATTTGGAAACGCTCAAATGGGATGTTTTAACGCACCCGCCGTATTACCCGGACATTGCTCCTTCTGATTACTGGTTGTTCCGAAGGATGCAGCACGATTTGGCAGGTCACTGGTTCACTTCTTTCGTAGAAACCGAAAATTGGCTCCAAACTTGGTCTCAAAAGACGACTCATTTTTTCGAGATGGAATTAAAAAATTGCCTGAGAGATGGGAAAAAGTAGTAGCCAGTGATGGACAATAATTTAATTGATCTGTTCATTCATTTTGTTTAGAAATAAATGCATTTTTGAACACAAAAAAACAGACCGAACTAAATTGTGCACCCAATAAATACTGGGCTCAGATTTTAGGTATTCATCCGTAATACATTTACGCATTGAATGAAAAAAATAATATTAATAATAATTAGCACTTATCGGCCACATCAGAGATATTTTGTGAAAATCGGGAATAAATTCAACAATATAATCAGACGTGTGCCAGTGTGTGACGTAGGTACATTCATTCTAAAAAACCACTATGGGTGAGAAAACTATGCTATTCACGCCTCACTCTCACTCTACTTCGGTATATGGGAACGCAAGAATAGAATCTCAGTTCGCTCGCTTCTCTCGCTTCTTCTCTCGTATAACATACACAGTGTTAGTCCGTCTCAGTTTCAGTAGCTCTGGGGCATCTATCTGGGGTGTCGGCCGATGTTTTTTTGATGTTTTCAGCAATTAAATTTAAATTTTTATCACTTTTGACTTCAAATTTAATTAATTTAAGCGATTGACTATGAATATTCTTATTTTTCCGATTTTAAATTGCTCATTTTTACATGTGTATTGAATACACAGCACCGATTTTAAATTGCTCATTTTTACATGTGTATTGAATACACAGCACCGATTTTAAATTGCTCATTTTTACATGTGTATTGAATACACAGCACCGATTTTAAATTGCTCATTTTTACATGTGTATTGAATACACATCACCGATTTTAAATTGCTCATTTTTACATGTGTATTGAATACACAGCACCGATTTTAAATTGCTCATTTTTACATTACATATTGAATACACAGTACCGGAACGGGCAGATTTTTTTAACACAGGAAGGGAATGGTTAAAGAAGTCTTTATTGAAAACCAGACTGGAACATTTTTTTTTGAAGATGCAGTAAAATGAAAAAGGTATTCGAAATAAATAATTATGAATTACCTGTAAAGTATTCACTGACTTCGATGGACCGTGCCTGCTCTCTCATCGTTTTTTGCCTTTTGTTACAGGGTTGTACGTAAGTTGCCATTATTCTAACAATTCAAGTCACTTTAACTATTCGACAAAATTATTTTCTTCACTTCTGACAACTCTCTTTGTAATGAAAGGTAAAGTGAACACGAGACATCCTTATATAAGCAGTTTCATGACCTACTTTATGTGTTTTGTCCATTTTACCCACTATTGTCTGTGGTAAAATGATATCTGACATAAAGAACTAGTTTTAAAAACTCCTTAAAATTTTATGATGAAATTTAATATGCTACTTAATTATGTAACAGGATTATATCACATTTCAAATGTTTTAATTCAAACGCTTCAAGTTAAATAATTTTTATTTTTAGTAAATAAGACATTCTATCCTTTAAAAGGAAGTTTTGTTTCGATACTTCTGATGTTGTACTAAATATTTAAGCAGTTTTGGACAATAAATTCATATATGTGTTTATATCAGACTTATGCGTTACATAGATTAGTGGTCCTCGTATTATCACTACATATGATTGGACAGTGACGGCATAAGCAGTTGGATCGAGGTGCTTGCAATGTGCGATGGACTTAACATAAGGGACGCAAAATATATTCTCATCTGAAACGTAATACTGTGTTTATATTTCTACAAAGTACTACCAGCCAAAAAGGAATCTCCTCACCGAGACTCATTGAAGTCGCATCGGAATCATTGAGGATTGAGAGACAGCCATCAACCTATTCCATGGTCTTTGTACCAGTGATGTACAGTGACTGTAAATTAGCGAAAAATTAAGTGCAAGTGAGTAGGTAAATGGGGGGGACATTTATATTTGTTTGTATAGTTTTCTCCCTTACGATTAGCCCATCGCACATCGCATCTCGATTGGACTGCTTATATCGTCAGCCTGCGCTAGCTCAGTGCTTGTCGCGCACTCATTGCGCGTAGGGGCTGTCCGATCATAGGTAGTGATCATGCGAGGACACAAAGGGATGTTTTATTGGGTGTACAAATTAGTTGGGTCTGCTTTTTTGTGTTCAAAAATGCATTTATTTCTAAACAAAATGAATGAACAGATCAACCAAAGTATTGTCCATCGCTGGCTACTGCTTTTTCCCATCTCTCAGGCAATTTTCGAATTCCATCTCGAAAAAATGACTCGTCTTTTGAAGCGATCCAAGTTTGGAGCCAATTTTCGGTTTCTACGAAAGAAGTGAACCGGTGACCTGCCAAATCGTGCTGCATCCTTCGGAAAAACCAGTAATCAGAAGGAGCAATGTCCGGGGAATACGGCGGGTGCGGTAAAACATCCCATTTGAGCGTTTCCAAATATTTTTTTACGACTTTTGCGACATGAGGCCGAGTGTTGTCATGAAGAAGAATAACTTTATCATGTCTGCTCGTATTCCGGCCGTTTTTCTCGCAATGCACGGCTCAAACGAATTAATTGTAGCCAATACCGATCGCCCGTAATGGAATCGCCAGGTTTCAGCACCTCATAGTAAACAACACCCCTTTGGTCCCACCAGATACAGAGCATGATCTTCGAACCATGTATGTTCGGTTTTGGTGTTGATGTTGAGGTCGATGGCAACGATTGACCGGACTTAGCGTAGTATTTTTTCTTCTTGGGGTTATCGTAGAATATCCATTTCTCATATCCAGTTACAATCGGATGCAAAAAACCTTTTCTTTGTTGCCTTTGAATCAGCTGCTCGCAAGTGAAAAATCGCCTTTCAACGTCTCTCGGTTTCAGTTCATAAGGCACCCAATTTCCTTGTTTTTGAATCATTCCCATGGCTGTCAATCGTACGGAAACGACTTGTTGAGTCACTCGCAATGATTCTGCAAGCTCCTTTTGCACTTGACTCTGATCTTCTTCGAGTAATGCCTTTAATTCTTTGTCCTTGAATTTTTTTGGCTGTCCAGAGCGAGGCTTGTCTTCGACGCTGAAATCTCCATCCTTGAAACGTCGAAACCATTCCCAACATGATTTATCAGTTGGAGCAGCGTCACCATAAACTTCGACAAGCATTCGATGGGCTTCAGCTGCACTTTTCTTCCAATTAAAGCAGAAAATTAAAACCTCCCGCAAATGCTGCTCGGTTAACACAAAATTCGACATTTTCAACACTGTACAAAACAAGGTTTTTGCATGAAACTCAAAGCGATATAAACTGAATATTATTGGCAGATGTCTAACCTCTCTGAAACCGCCAAAATCGGCTGTCACTATGAACCATTCATAACAGCCAGAGCCATCTTTTGGAAACGGACCTAACTAATTTGTACTCCTAATATTACAATATAACAATTTTCAACAAGCCATAATTCGTTATACGTTAATAAAAATTACTTATCTACATGACACATACATCCGATACAATAGCAATATACTCTTGTAAAGATGAAATTGAGAATGAAACTAAAATAATTTGATAAAAGCATTTATTCAAGATTAAGATATATTATACACAAAAGAGCAAAACATAAAACAAAGAATGCACATTTAAATTTATCTGCAAATAAGCTGACTTCATTTTGAATGGTCCCCACTTTGAATCCAGAAATTTGTCCTGGTTTAAGTGGCTCGCTTATCCCAGGTGACACAATTCTGTTTATAAACGGTTCACCAAACATACAAAATTTTGAAACTTTTAAAATTTGAACTGTAACTATTTTGCCCATTATATCCTGCCACCGTGGAACCAACACTTGTTCATAATAAATATTATGACTAACAAAATAATTTTTATCGTGAGATATATCTGTAACAAGCACGTCTTGGATATCTCCTACTCTATTGTCGTAAGTAGTGTACGAATTAAAAATATCTGTCAAATGTTTTGTCCTTTTCTTAACTTCTTGCGCAGGTATTCGAGGCATTTTGGCAGCTGGAGTTCCAGGTCTTGGGAAGAATTGGTTTATAAACAAACTGGGGAATTTGTACTTCTGGCAAAGTTTTATCGTGTCTTGGAAGTCTTCGTCCGTTTCGGTAGGAAAGCCACAGATTATATCAGTGGCAATAGTTATCCCATCAACTCTGAAAACAGAAACAAACATAAATAAAGTGTTTCTTGAATCTTCGAAAAGACTATAGTTTCACTTTGTGGTGTCATGTTTTATGTAAAAGGAAAAATAAGTAAAATAAAAACTTATTTTATATTTTTGCGTTCACCACAGGTTTATTTATGGGTTTACTACCGTCTTTGAAATTCTTCATTGTAAATGCAATGATTGTTCATATTACAATGCAATGATTGTTCAATTAAAATACAATGATTGTTCATATTTTTATATTGACAAGACGAAAAGAAATTTTGAAAAACGAGTTAAGGAACATTTAAGATGAGTGAACAAGAATAATTTTTCAGAGTTCGCTAACCACCTAATTGAAAATAACCATTCATTTTAAATCAATCTTGGATTGCGGATTCTACACATAAGCCGAGGGGGATTGCAGCTTGACAATTTGGAAATTCTCGAGATTAAAAAATGCATAAAATTAAGTCTAAATATCATCAACAACCAAACCAATTTTAATAATAGCCCTCTGCTTAGTATGTTTCCTATTTAAAATCCACCCCCCTTGGATATCCAGACCCTGGCCTGCCCGAAAGATTCATTTTCATTTTTCCCCGCCCCATTTACCATTGTATCGCATCTCTCCCCCTACCTCATTCCTCTTATATTATTGACACTTGTACAGGAAATATATTTTTAGCAATTTAGTTTATCTTCACCTGACGATGAAGACGGTGGTCTTCGAAACCGGTTGTAAACCCAAAAATAAACCTGTGGTGAACACAAAAATATAAAATAAGTTTTTTATTTTAATATACTTATTTTTCCTTTTACATAAGTACATAATGTGTATACAAATTATTCATCTTACTTTAGAATAGTACGGCAATTCACTGAACTTATTTGATTAGACTCTTGTCTTCCACCTATAGTTTTGGGTTCAATTCCTGATGGTACCCAAAAAAATGAAAATAAAAGGATTCCACGCTATAAATTATTTAAGTGTTAAAGCCATCATACAGTGAAACATTTGTCACATTTAATACATAAAACACAGCACTAGCGCATTAATTTATTTTTTAATTACCTACAGTTTAAAAGCTCGGTCAAACTATGTCAAACGATCAGCGCTAAAAGGTTTTGGAAATATGAATGTGTGCCAAGTTACCCCCTGAGGAATATAATCATAATTTGACTCACCGCTTCCTCAAATAATTGACTACGTATTCGAATTCTGCTCTCGAGTACTCTCTCTTCATATCAGAAAGCACCTGATCGCTTCCTGATTGCACCGGAACATGAAGGAACCTTTAAAGAAAAAGAAAATTATTTAAACACTGCAAGATTATTTTTTGAAAAAAATTAGAGCTATTTGAGGAATTCTGCTACTCGTATTTAGGTAGTATTTTCTCAGATAATGGAAGAGTTAAAAGATGGGCCTATAAAGAATGTATATCATGCCAAGTCGAGTTAGTTTCGGACCATTGAAATACAGACTGACCATCAGCAATCATGTTGTAAGGTTTAACATTTTTCTTCTATCTGACAAAGTTGTAAGACTAATCACGTCCAATAATAGATCATAGTTATTGTAGGTTGTAAGACTCATCACGTCCAATAATAGATCATAGTTATTGTAGGTTGTAAGACTCATCACGTCCAATAATAGATCATAGTTATTGTAGGTTGTAAGACTCATCACGTCCAATAATAGATCATAGTTATTGTAGGTTGTAAGACTCATCACGTCCAATAATAGATCATAGTTATTGTAGGTTGTAAGACTCATCACGTCCAATAATAGATCATAGTTATTGTAGGTTGTAAGACTCATCACGTCCAATAATAGATCATAGTTATTGTAGGTTGTAAGACTCATCACGTCCAATAATAGATCATAGTTATTGTAGGTTGTAAGACTCATCACGTCCAATAATAGATCATAGTTATTGTAGGTTGTAAGACTCATCACGTCCAATAATAGATCATAGTTATTGTAGGTTGTAAGACTCATCACGTCCAATATTAGATTATAGTTATTAGGATCTGCAGTTAAAAGTATATTTCTCAGGAGTGTTACGAAAACACATAAACATATTATCAATGTATTGGGCTAACATAAGTTGTGTCCGTTTTTTTTCCTATTTAAAAATGAGCACGAAAAGTAAAACAAAATGGTAAATGTTATACGTCATTCGAAAGAAAATTTTCTGCTCTACAAGATACTGTGTTTGCTTTTACGTTACATATATTATTTTATTTGATTACAAGCCTTCAAAATGGAATGTCAAGTAGACGAAAAATGAGCATTTTCCACACCTCCTTCTGTTCGCGTTCAATCGAGAGAATAAAGCTGCCAAAGCTGCTCGCGATATTTGCAAAGTGTACGGTGAAGAAGCTATGAATGAAAGGACAGCTCGTCGATGGTTTTTGCATTTCAAAGACGGTAATTTCGACCTGAAAGATATGGAGCGTTCTGGACGACCAGTGGACTTTGATGAGGACCGCTTAAACCATATTATTCATAGAGATCCCCTAGAAGAAGACCGATAGTCAAATTATGCGGTATCCAACGCGAACAAATCTTTTTGACGGCCAAATGTTCATGCAATATTGAATGTATGCGAGTAGAACTAATGCCCAAACATGCCTCAATCTCACGATAAGTCACATGACGATCTTGCAATATCAGTTCACGCACATCGATGTTTTCTGGTACAACCGTTTTTGGACCTCCTTCAAGAAATTCGTCCTGGAGCGAACTACGACCACGATTGAATTTGAAAAACCAGCGAAACACAGTGGCCCAGGATGGTGCTTCATCACCAAAACTCGAAGCGAGTTGATCGGCACACTGTTGTTGAGTTAGTCCACGTCGAAAATCATAAAAATCATTGCACGAAAATGTTCACAATTTAATTCCATTTTTGGCCGAGATGAATTTTTCAAGTCACTGTAAACAACACAAATAGCACTCGTATGACAAAAATTTTTGAGCACGTATACCATTAAAAACGTTAAACTTTACCATGCTGATGTCAGATTTGACGTATCTACACTGGTGTTACCATATCTCAAAACTTAAGTAGCAACCCTCGTATAATCTATCCACGCATCCAAAAAAACATATTGAAATTCAAAATTTTTTTTAGAAATCTTGGATAATTTGATAATACACAAAAATCAACGAGACGAAAAATAGCTTCAAGTCTTATTTATGATACATTAAAATGTTTCCTTACTTGTAGACCCTTGGATGTTGGAAAATTTCTGCCATTTTTTCTAAATGTTCCAATATGTACGGAGGGTTGGTCATTCCGAGCCTCAGACGACACCCATCAGGGATCACTGTCACCAATTCTGTCAGGAGTTCGGGTAATGAAGTGCCGATGTCTCGACCATAGGTGCCTGAAATAGTAAACAAATACATTGTACATTACATTCAAACTCTTCAAGCTAACATTTCAAGCCAGCACTTGAGCAAATTAATATTTCTTGGGATTAGTGTCCGTGGATGGCTAGAAATTCTCCTAAGTGAGCTGGTATCTTGGGTTTAATTCATAACACATTCAATCATAGACAATATTTGATTGATTTTCTTTTTGTGGCTTATTAACTCTTTAAGATATAATCTATGAAAACATTTTAGAAAGAAAACAAAGCCCTATAGAATATTTTTGGTTTTCCGGAAAAAAAAACATATTTTTATGTCAAATTTAACCCTTCCTTCCCTGTGATGTGTAACTAGTACACATTGCTTCTAAACACCTTTAACCACTTAAGAGTTGGACTTTTAACACGCGACGTAACAATGACGAACTGTGAACTAATAAATTCTATACGAAAATATATTCCGTTCGGAGAAAACAAGTTGAAACAAGATCTGCCCAAACGACGCTCGGGAGAAACACTCCCAACAAATCGAAACAAGATTTGCGCAAACGAGGTTCAGTCTCGTCAGTATACAAAGAAACTTCGTGCCCGAGTCCCGCTCGGGCAAAACACTCAAGTGGTTAATATCTCTATAAATATAATAAATACTGGGTTCAGATTTTAGGTATTCCTCCGTAATACATTTACGCATTGAATGAAAAAAATAATATTAATAATAATTAGCACTTATTGGCCACATCAGAGATATTTTGTGAAAATCGGGAATAAATTCACCAATACAATCAAACGTGTGCCAGTGTGTGACGTAGGCATATTCATTCTAAAAAAACGCTATGAGTAAGGAAGTGACGCTATTCACGTCTCACTCTACCTCGGTATATGGGAACGCAAGAAATAGAATCTCAGTTCGCTCGCTTCAGTAGCTTGCGGGCATCCATTTGAGGTGGTCTCTTCGCCCGTTTTGTGAACGTCGGCCGATGTTTTTTTCATGTTTTCAGCAATTCAATTTCAATTATTATCACTTTTGACTTCAAATTTAATTAATTTAAGTGATTGGCTATGAATATTCTTCTTTTTCCAATTTTAAATCGCTCATTTTTACATGTGTATTGAATACACAGCACCGGAACGCGCGGATTTTTTTAGCACAGGAAGGGAAAGGTTAAACACTAAATTGCTTGTGAATGGTGGTTTTCGATATTTCTAATATCTCAGTAATCGCTCATGTAGTATAACACTGGCTATTTTTAATCAGTCTTGATTTGATTGTCATCAGTGATAATCGGCCTTCCAAACTGGACATCATCTCCGAGTGACACCATTACAGATTAATATAAACCACATTTAACACGCACGATCGCACAATGCATCATTGCCATACACTGTTTATATCCTTTTATTGGCTGTGTCAAATTTTTTACTTAAACATCAAGCACTGAGAAAACGACTTATTTTGTTCCATGTTCAAAATGACGTAAAAAAACACTGTTCTCTATTCCAATATTTCAAACTGCTCTCTATTCCAATAATTCGAATTACTCTCAATTCCGATATTTCATACTGCTCTCTATTCCAATATTTCAAACTGCACTCTATTCCAATAATTCGAAGTACTCTCTATTCCGATATTTCATACTGCTCTCTATTCCAATATTTCAAACTGCTCTCTATTCCAATAATTCGAATTACTCTCTATTCTGATATTTCAAACTGCTCTCTATTCCAATATTTCAAACAGCTCTCTATTCCAATAATTCGAATTACTCTCTATTCTGATATTTCAAACTGCTCTCTATTCCAATATTTCAAACAGCTCTCTATTCCAATAATTCGAATTACTCTCTATTCTGATATTTCAAGTCTCTATTCCAATATTTCAAACAGCTCTCTATTCCAATAATTCGAATTACTCTCTATTCTGATATTTCAAACTGCTCTCTATTCCAATAATTCGAATTACTCTCTATTCTGATATTTCAAGTCTCTATTCCAATATTTCAAACAGCTCTCTATTCCAATAATTCGAATTACTCTCTATTCTGATATTTCAAACTGCTCTCTATTCCAATAATTCGAATTACTCTCTATTCTGATATTTCAAGTCTCTATTCCAATATTTCAAACAGCTCTCTATTCCAATAATTCGAATTACTCTCTATTCCGATATTTCATACTGCTCTCTATTCCGATATTTCATACTGCTCTCTATTCCAATATTTCAAATTGCTCTCTATTCCAATATTTCAAACTGCTCTCAAGAGCAATTTCACTTTTATGACCTACTGCTATATGCCTCTCAGTTCCAGAATTGAAGTTTTATTTTATAAATATATATTTAAATCTTACCAGTATCCTCACTGGTTAGCCATATTTCGCAGACACCTTCCAGGAAAGACTGTTTAGCTCTTTCAATAATCTCCTCGGGAGGATAACTCCCGAGCTCTCCACGCGCATGCTTAGTCTTGCAGTAGGTGCACTGGTTGAGGCAGCCCGTGTTGATGGCAATTATCTCCACAAAAGGATTCTTTCTTACTTTAGGAAGCAGCAAAGATGCTCCACCAGCCTTTTTTCCATCGCCAGTTTTCTTTTTGCCGAATAATCTCACAGTGTGACCTAAAATTAAAATAACATACACATTATACAATGTATAGAGCACTGTTAATCAAACAAAGTATTACTTTTAAATAAACTTTATAATTGGTGATATGTAAATAAACTTTATATCAAAAAGTGTTAAAAGGTGTATCAGTTTTCACACTATAGAAGGCCACTTATCCCTATTCTTTCACGCTATAAAAGGCCACTTACCCGTAATTCTTTATCAAAAAGTGTCAAAAGGTGTATCAGTTTTCACACTATAAAAGGCCACTTATCCCTATTCTTTCACACTATAAAAGGCCACTTACCCCTAATTCTTTATCAAAAAGTGTCAAAGGGTGTATCAGTTTTCACACTATAAAAGGCCACTTATCCCTATTCTTTCACACTGTAAAAGGCCACTTACCCTTAATTCTTTATCAAAAAGTGTCAAAAGGTGTATCAGTTTTCAAACTATAAAAGGCCACTTACCCCTATTCTTTCACACTGTAAAAGGCCACTTACCCCTATTCTTTGTCAAAAAGTGTCAGGTGTATCAGTTTTCACATTATAAAAGGCCACTTACCCCTATTCTTTCACACTATAAAAGGCTACTTACCCTTATTCTAATAATGTGATGCTGGAGAGGGTAACTGAGGTTATGGATCCGGGCATTATTTCTCTAGTCATATTATTTAAAACAATGAATTTCTCTAGTCATATTATTTAAAACAATGAATTTCTCTTTTCATATTATTTAAAACAATGAATTTCTCTAGTCATATTATTTAAAACAATGAATTTCTCTAGTCATATTATTTAAAACAATGAATTTCTCTAGTCATATTATTTAAAACAATGAATTTCTCTAGTCATATTATTTAAAACAATGAATTTCTCTAGTCATATTATTTAAAACAATGAATTTCTCTTTTCATATTATTTAAAACAATGAATTTCTCTAGTCATATTATTTAAAACAATGAATTTCTCTAGTCATATTATTTAAAACAATGAATTTCTCTAGTCATATTATTTAAAACAATGAATTTCTCTAGTCATATTATTTAAAACAATGAATTTCTCTAGTCATATTTAAAACAAGAAATAGAGGAATCAAGATGTTGGGATTGTCCTTAAGATTTGTTAAAACTTTTAACAGAGCATCTACATTGCCAGTGCTCTATTATCAAGAACAATATATTTGAGTATATCTCAACAATTTGGTCACCTAACTATCTATAACTAAAAGATTTTTAATTGCATTTCCTTCATCATATTTAATGAAACGTGGGTTCAGACGGTCACAAATCTGTTAACTAAAAAAATAAACCGACTACAAATAGCTAATCGCGATGATTTAATGCTACTGACAAAATTAGAGCCGGACATTAACCGTTCCCTTCCTGTGCTAAAAAAACCCGCTCGCTCCGGTGCTGTGTATTCAATACACATGTAAAAATGAGCGATTTAAAATCGGAAAAATAAGAATATTCATAGCCAATTGCTTAAATTAATTAAATTTGAAGTCAAAAGTGATAATGATTGAAATTTAATTGCTGAAAACATGAAAAAAACATCGGCTGACGTTCACAAAACGGGCGAAAGAACCACGGAGCGACTGAGACCTGAGACGGACTAACACTGTGTATGTTATACCTCGAAGGAAGAAATACAACTGCAAACTGAGATTCTATTTCTTGCGTTCCCATATACCGAAGTAGAGTGAGAGTGAGACGTGAATAGCGTCGCTTCCTCACCCATAGCGGTTTTTAGAATTAATATACCTACATCACATACTGGCACACGTTTGATTGTATTGGTGAATTTATTCCCGATTTTTACAAAATATCTCTGATTTGGCCGATAAGTGCTAATTATCATTAATATTATTTTTTCATTCAATGCGTAAATGTATTACGGAGAAATGCCTAAAATCTGAACCCAGTATTTATTATATTTATAGATATATTAAAGGTGTTTAGAAGCAATGTGTACTAGTTACACATCACAGGACAGGAAGGGTTAAAAAAAATTGATAGCATCGCACTAGATTTATCTTTCTCGTTAGGATTATTTTTGATGTTATTCGAACTTTTATTTTAATTTTTAATTTTCTACTTGTAATACAAATTTTACTTGTATAATGATTTATTATTTGCAAGTTATTGCACTTTAATAAGCACACAGTCTTTATAGATCTAATCCAAAGGTTCAATAGCAAGGAAATCAAAGATCCAAGATGATAAGCAAGTGGATCGGCACCAGTCCATAAACCACCATTTACTAGGTTAGTCAAAAAGTTTTGAAAGCGGAAATGAAAATACATTTTTTTTGGGGGGAAATCACTTTTATTGCTCAGTATAGTCTCCCATAAGATCAATACACTTGGTCCAACGATCTTACAACTTTGTTGTCCCATCACGGAAGTGACTTTCTGGAAGGCCTGCAAAATACTCCTCTACGACGGCTATAACCTCTTCGTTTGATGAAAAATGCTTTCCACGAAGGAATTTTTTGAGGTGTGAGAACAGCCAGAAGTCAGAGGGAGCTAAATCTGGCGAATAGGGTGGATGCTGCAACAATTCGTACCCCAATTCACTGATTTTCGCGATGGTTTTTTGAACTGTGTGAGCAGGTGCATTGTCTTGATGAAAAATGATTTTTTTCTTCTGCAAACTGGGTCTTTTTTCACAAATTTTTTCATCCAACTGGTCCAAAAGGTCACAATAATAATCAGAGTTGATTGTCTTACCAGTTTGGAGATAATCTATCAATAAAATTCCTTTTGCATCCCAAAAAACTGACGCTAACACCTTCTTGGCCGATTTCTGGACACGAACTCGCTTCGGAGCCAAAGTGCCTGGTTCACACCACTCCTTAGCCTCTTGTTTTGATTCAGGATTATGGTGGTAGACCCAAGTCTCATCCATAGTGATGAATCGACGCAGAAAATCCTTTTTATCCTTTCGAAATTGCTCCAAAGTTGCTCAGAAAGTCGCATTCGAACGTGTTTTTGTTGCATTGTTAGCAAATGCGGCACCCATTGTGCACACAGTTTTTTGAAACCCAAAACTTCAGCCAAAATATGCCATGTTGTTCCATGTGACATGCCTATGGTGTCAGCTATCACATCCACAGTCGATAGATGATCTTCCAAAACCATATCCTGTATTTTCGCTATGATTTCTGGTGTTGATGCACTTTTTGGACGTCCTGAGTGTGGATCGTCTTCAACGCTTGTACGGCCACGCTTAAACTCCAAAACCCATCGGTGAACGGTTGGAAATGAAGAAAAAGACTCCTTTAATACTTTCACCATCTTTGCATGGATCTCAGTAGCCGATAAACCTTCCAAAACAAAGAATTTAATCACTGCACGATATTCGGATTTTTCCATTGTTAAAAAATACATTGACACGTCAACTTCAAATGGCTTGTAAACAAAGAATGAATTGACAGATCGAATTTTGAGTACGTTCTTATGAAAGATGAAATATTAAAATGGCGTAGAAATTTTGGTTTTCTACTGCTCCATAGATGTCGCTTTCAAAACTTTTTGACTAACCTAGTAAATAGCGTTGTGTTAAACTAATCAAATCTGAGGTTCTAAAATGTAAAGCAAGCTTAATCAATCAATAAGACCACTAATGACAACAAAACGTCTGCTGTAGTCTTTTATTAGGCAGAGTTTTTTTACAAAGTACTATTTTGAATTGCTTAATACAGGCGGCCCTCGACTTTCGCACATAATTGGTTCCTGAAAATGTGTACGAATGTTGAATGTTCGAAAGTAGAGGGATGTAAAAAAACGTCGAAAATTGTATTTTAAAATATTTATTTATCAATAATATTAAAAATATTTATTTATCAATATACATAATTAAGTTAACGAGGCGTGTTTAAGTGCTTTCAGATGTTTTCTTTATAAACTTGTCAAGAGCTACTTGAATATCACCCTTTTTTTTCTTTTCTTGATAAAGAGTTCTATCACATGCTGTGTCTTTCTCAATCGCCCTACATACTTGAGATATACGTTCTCCATTGGGATAACATTCTTCCATAATAGTAAAAAATTTGTCAAGATGCATGAAGGATTCATTCATATTTTTTATTGTAACGTCTTGACGATTTTATCAGCTTCTTCTTCCTCACTTTCATTGTGTATTTCATATAACTCTTGTTGCTCAATTAAGTATTCATTTGACAGAGGTAGCGAGTGAGATTCAATCAACTCATTAACATCTTCGTTGTTGACATCCAAGTTTAGTTCATTCATGAGGTTAACTATTACATCCGTGATGGTTTCCGGAGTTTCTTCAGAATTTATAAAATCACTCATCATTTTTGGGCATAATTGTTTCCAGGAACCTTCCATTGTTGACTATTTTATTTCAGCCCACGAGTTTCCAATATTGTTTATTGCGTTCCATATATTATAAGTCTTCCAAAAAAGGGAGAGCGACTGTATGGAAGCTAACAATTTTTGCATTATCGACAAAAATCTTTAAAAAATTGAATTTAAAAAATGTGCGAAATAGCTAATTGTGCGAAAGTAGAATGTGCGAAAGTGGAAGGTTGCCTGTAGTGCTATAAGAATTTATGATAAGAAGATATATAAGCTACAGAAAAAAATAAATTCAAATGTTGAACAATTTTAATATAAAACTGATCTGGAAGTAGAACTGCCAGGAATCAAACCGGCATGCCTGCTTGCTAAGCAAGTGGGTGTGGACTTACATTTCTGGGTTCAATTAACACCTGAATTATTTCAACATCAATTTTATTAATATAGGTTGCAACTTGAGTTAGAATTTTCATCATAAGACGAGAAACCATAATTTTAAGTGTACCTTTGAGTGTTTCTTCAACCACTTCGACAATCCTGTCGATCTGCTGCACTCCCACGATACTCAGCCCTTTGAGGTACTCGGACCGGGGCATGCCCTGTGGCACACAGCCTGCCACCACCACGTGGCGGCCCCGGCTTCGACCCAGTTCTATCTCATTTCTGTGGAGACCATCCATTCATTGTTTAATATTCAAGAACAATTTTTGCAATAAGTTATATTTACTACTATTTCATATTGTTTTTAGGAAACTAGTTTAATAAGTCAATTACCACTGATGACGAACAAATCAAGGCTTAGATCGAGAAAAACTAGCTTAACTAGAGACACTGAAAATATCAAAAACCACTCTCCAGGAGCATTAGGTGAAGCTTGGTTTACATGAATAATATTGTTCGGCAGCCACTCAAATCTCCGTAAGCATGCACTGAAAATTCGCAAGGAACTCGAACAAACTACAACATTTATTCGACTCCTTTATGTAACGCATTTCTACAGCATTTATTCAACTCCTTTAAGTAACGCATTTCTACAGCATTTATTCAACTCCTTTAAGTAACGCATTTCTACAGCATTTATTCAACTCCTTTAAGTAACGCATTTCTACAGCATTTATTCAACTCCTTTAACCTCTAAGCGAGTGAGATTTTGTAAGTAAAATAAAAAATTTATTTTATAAGTAATATATAAAACGTAATTGCCGCCGCCATATACAAAATAATTGAATAGATAAAAACATTTGAGCCTTGTCCGTTTTATGAATAAATTCATGTATATGGGTATAAAACATCGGACGTACCGTGCACGTCCATACTCTCTTCAGGTAAAAATTCGCTCGCCGTACACCGTACGGCCATACTCCTTTAGAGGGTAAGTATTTTTCCACGTTCACGTTTCACTCCCATACATTAAAGTTTGTACTAAAATACTGCTGTGGACTATCATCTTAGCCGATTTTGATAGTCTCCGATTCGAGTATATATGTTTTGTGCCCCATTGACTTTGTTTCCTACCGCTACATGTCATTTGATTATCCTTAACTCCTCCATTATCTGAGAAAATACTACCTAAATAAAAGAATTCCTCAACTTGCTCCAATCTTTCCTTTATTTGTGTATTTTTATTTCATTAATAAAAAATGTCAACTCACTAGTATACAACAGTAATTAACTAATAATAAACATTATAATTAACTCTTGTAATTAGATTTTTGGCTTGAATAGTGATGGGACAAAGTATCCTTGTGTGGGTGGATTATAAGGTATCAAGAACTGTGGGTGAATTGTAAGATATCAAAAACCATGGGTGGATTATAAAGTGTAAAACTGTAGGTGGATTGTAAGATATCAAGAACTGTGAGTGGATTGTAAGGTATCAAAAACTGTGGATGGATTATAAGGTATCAAAACAGTGGGCGGATCGTAAGGTATCACGAACCGTGGATGGATTGTAAGGTATCACGAACCGTGGGTGAATTGTAAGGTATCAAAAACCGTGGATGGATTATAAGGTATTAAGAACCGTAGGTGGATTGTAAGGAATCAAGAACTGTGGGTGGATTGCAAGGAAAAAAAATTCAGATACTCATAGTAATAAATTCATTACTTGTAGTGCTATACTTTGCCTGTTACAAAAACACATTTAACATCAGAGTAATCATCTGAGAAAATACTACCCAAATAACAGAATTCCTCCAATTGCTATGATATCACATTGTACACACATATATCACATTGCATATGGGTGAATATTCATTGTACACGCATATATCACATTGCATATGAGTGAAAATTCATTGTACACGCATATATCACATTGCATATGGGTGAACATTCATTGTACATGCATATATCACATTGCATATAGGTGAACATTCATTGTACACGCATATATCACATTGCATATGGGTGAACATTCAAATAAACATAGAACACATTCAAATAAAACAAAGCTCATTAAAAACTAAATCAGACCTAAAGTGATCTTCTGCAGGGTTTTTCACTGTGCAGGAGTTCAAAAGCCACAAGTCAGCATCCCACTTCTCACTGGTGAGCTTGTACCCATACACAGCCAGCTGCCCGGCCATGTACTCCGAATCCGAGCTATTGTGTGCACATCCCCATGTCTTCACGTAGATTGTCTGTGTTCCTGAAATTAGATAATTTTTTTAATAATGTTAATGTTTTTTACTACACCTTCTACTTACATTTATTTACACATGACAAAAAATATACATAATTTGTGAAAAAACAACAAGTAATTTAATTTGGACATACAATGTTAATGGATCTGGGTTTGTTGCATTTCATTTGTCGTGTCCCCAATAAACTAGGCTTTTGCCTGTATCTCACTGAGGATATTTAGCATGAAAAAATAAATTGATACATCTTTCCGATTTTCGATTACACAAAAACAAAACCCCATTGCACATTCTCATCAACCTGACAAACAGTGACACTCAATTACAACTGGACACATCATGCGAAATCAAACTCCTCACACATCATCACTCCATTGGAATTGTATATTTCTTTAGTTATTGTAATTTGTTTTATCAAACACTGTTTATTCCACTTTTTGTAACGGTAGAATCCTACCGGTTTCAAGGCTTTCACCTCATCAATGGAAGTGCAAACAAGATAACAAAATATAAATAATATAATTTATTTGAATTTGAAAGTCTTGAAACCGGTAGGGTTCTACCATTACAAAAAGTGGAATAAACAGTGTTTGATATAACAAATTATAATGTCTTTAAACCTCCACAATGTTAATGCCCTAACTATTATATAAACAATATTTCTTTCATTCATTCTACATGTCTAAACCAAGGAGCGAGTGTCTGAATTTCCTATCGCAACATTTCCTATTGTTACTATTTTTGGTGTAACCCATTTTAATACTCTTATTAAATTGTCACTTTTATGCAAATAGAAATTCATAGAAATTTTACGATTATTGAAAATTTGTAGTGAGTTTTAAAGTAACGGATACAACATTTTTTTATAGATAATATCTATTACCATCTAGTGAATTTACACAGACAAATAAACACAAAGTTAGCTGCAGATTGAATGTTGGTATCATATTATGGGATGAACAGGTTTGGTCTTTCTGGAGTGATGATGTGTGAAGAGTTTGATTCCGCATGATGTTTCCAGTTGTAATTGAGTGTCACTGTTTGTCAGGTTGATGAGAACGTGCAACGGGGTTTTGTTTTTGTGTAATCAAAAATCGGAAAGAAGTATCGATTTATTTTTTCATGCTAAATATCCTCAATGAGATACAGGTAAAAACCTAGTTTACTGGGGATACGACAAATGAAAGGCGACAAACCCAGATCCATTAGAATAATGTATGTCCAAATTAAATTGCCTGTTGTTTTTTTCGCAAATTATGAATATTTCTTGTCATGTGTAATAAAAAATAAATAAAAAAAGTGTTGCAGGGATTCCCCGATCAGGTTTAGTGATGATCTTTAGTGGTGATCTTTAGTGATAATCTTTATTGTACACAATTAAACCTATTGTGTGTACATTGTAAGTTAGTTTAAAATATTTATAATTTCATATTCTTATGTATGTAGGTATTCCCTAAATAAATATATTGATTATGATTTCGAATATACTCTTGTAGGTAACCCCTAAATTTGTTTTTATACATAAAAAACTATTAGATACATATATAAGTACTTTATAACACAGACCTCCTTTTTGAATGTCCTCTTTTTTAGACAAAACAGTTTAAATAGCCCTCTTTTCATATGCAGACCATCTGATAACGCTTTACAATATCCGATTAGAAAATGAATCTCATTTTCAATATAGTGAAATAATACCTAATGAAAATCATTGACAGATATCAGGCGTATTAAAAGACATAAAATATACCTGGAATAACGCTCTCGTGTATGCTCTTTTCCCTAAAATGTTCATCATTTTCTATGTTTTGATTTTTCCTCGATCTGATGGTGACCGATTTCTTGTTACTATATCGTTCTTTTGGGGTAATCTCTTGTGACAGGAAGAGATCTTCGATATCATCCACTCCATTCATCCAATTTTCAGCCATGATATCATCAAAATTTATAAATATTCGAAAAACAACGTATAAAACGTTAAAATGTAAATAAATATAACCTAAATCTTTCCGACATTAAAAATTGACAACTGACAATTATAACACGTGATAGTATTTTATGGCTATTCACTCGACCTTTTCAGCTTTGAAATATAAAAAGGTACCCATTTTTTCGATAAATCGTTTTTCAAGAATATTCAAAATGTTTTCAAATATTATTCAGCTATTTTTATAATATATAATATCATTTTACTTTCTGCACTTATTCCAATAATTAATTTTCATTTTTTTTAAAGAAAGATAAAACCAAAGACATACTCGTAAGTATACTTTTACCTTCGAATACTAGACGGAAAAAATGCTTTTGTCATTCGAGAAGAGTAGCACGGCGTAGGGTTCGAACTGGCGACCTTCCGCACGGAAGTCCAGTGAGTTATCGTGCGGTCATGAACTTAATAATTGATTATGTATTTATATTTTAGGGCTCCATTTTTAAACAGAAAGACTTAAACGTTAAAGTGTTAAACACTTAAATGTGAAAAAAATCTATACAATAAACAAAAATTTTACTTACAGGCCTTTTTCACTTCATAGACAACCTGTCACATTAATGTATGTTTATTGTGTAGATTTTTTCACATTTAAGTATAATATCATACTGCTTAAAAAAATCCCTTTTTTTGAAAAAAAAAACGTACTTCGTTATTTATTTTCATATATAAATTACGTTTTACCTAAAACTTATCACAATATTAATATTAAATAAAAATCAGTGAAATTGTGTGTTGTTTAATTTACGTCTTAGTAAAACGAAACGTATTATTCAAAAGAAAAAAAGGACCTAGAAGTGGGCTTAATGGGACAAGAGTTACTCGAGGCTACACCAAAGTGCTTCGCTAGGTGCTACGAGACTAATAGACTAGGTGACTTCATGCTTGGCTCACCAAAGTGCTTCGCACAAATTCGTTTGACATTTGGGAGCGGTTGAGTCAACAAACGATACCACTCTCAAAACTAACCAGAAAGCTACTTCTCGTTTAAAATTTCGAATAATCTCAAATTCGAACTTGTTGGGTGCATAATGTTAATTTATCTAGAAGTACTCGTGGAGAGTTTCAACTTATCTACAAAGAATTGCGGAAATACGATGAAAATGTAGTTATTTGACATGTAATATTTGATGAAAGTAAGTTTATTTAACATATTAATTGTTTAGGCATGGCAGATTCTAGGAAACATTAAATAACAGTAATGAAATTTTTCAAGATTAAAAATAAATGTAAGTACATTTGCTCGATGGGTTCCACAAAGGCTCCCTTTTATACACATCTGCTATTAAAACTTCCTCCATCTTGTAAAATCACTTGGTGACACAATCAAATGAATTTAGTCTGTTCGTTGGGAGACTCACTAGGTGACTAATCGTCGCGTGGCGCGAATCGTGCAGTGTGGCCATTGCGATAGTATGGAGTGCATTGGTTCGCTAGGATATGTCACCTAATTCGCAGCGTAGCTCTAAGCACCAAGCGTGGCCTGTTTTTTTAATTAAAATAGTATGGTTAGTATGATTCTGTTCGTTTGAAATTAAATAATACTAAAGCAAATATATATTTAATACCTACGTGATGATCAGAATCTGTAATTTAGTATATTTAAATTCGAACCCCAATATTATACTAATCCTTTGTGTTTTCAAGTGTGTCAAAATGAATGAAATCACAATAATTATGTTGCAAATAAATTTTTTTTTTCAAGTTGAGAAAAACCTTTGAGAAACTTAGCAATAACAAATTATTTTTTATGAATTACGCAAGTTCATGTAAAATATACGCCAGGTATAAAAAGGAACTAAACAATAATCTATGGATATATCATCTTATTGCATAACAAAATAAACTTTCTCAGTAAAGGTACCCTTCGGCCGAGACCGTTGCAGAAAATCAAAATAATTTTAGTTTGTCAAAAAAAGTTGCAGCTGTTGATAGTTCCGCGCGTTCGTGTCTATTCTGTTTATTTTCAATAAAAGTTAAAATTATAACATAAACATATCGAATTGAATTATTTCAAGTGTTTTAAAATATAACGATTATTATTATTTGATAGAAAAAAATTTCATAACTGCAGAAAATTTTGAATATTCAAGTTAAATAAGATTTTTCTGTGACAATAATATATTTGTGTATATTTTTTCTGCGAAAATTAATCATAAAATCTGTGGAGTGTCGCCAAATATTGTTCAACAGAGAAATCAAGAATAATTCAGGTATGACAAAATAATTGCATTCATTTATAAAACGAATTTCGTAATTATTTTCAATATAATTTCATTAATTAATACTTAATGTAACATACATCTTAAGAGCCGAATGTATTGCTTGAAAATTGGCGGTCCGACATTGTCAGCAATAGCTCAGTTGGTTCGAGCGATTTGTAGCCAAGGAGAAGGTCGCGGGTTTGAATTTTCCTTGCAAAAATATTATTTTATTTTCACCGTCTTTTCGAGGTGAAGCATTTGGCATAACGATTATTTAAAAAAAAAATAAGCACGATTTGATGTTAAAAATAATTAATATTCCGACGTTTCATTTAACTAATTATTCAAAAGTTTGTCACAGCTATATTTAACATTTTATTTTATAATTCGCTACATTTTTGCAACATTTATTTCGACTAGGGCAAAGTAGCTTTGTCACGTGTGCTTAAAAAAACGGTCTATGAAATTTCAAAAAAAATCAAATACGAGGAATTGATTTAAAAAAACTGAAATGGGTGAAGATGGAGCCAAATTATTTACGTATAAATACGAAATGTGATAAGTATTTGATATTTTTGACATTGCTATTTTTCCCAACATTTCTACAGATCAGGTTTTATGTGAACAAATATGCCATCCTAGCTTTTGGGTGATTTGTACCGACATATTTTTTGTTGAAAGTTACGAAGGTCATGTGTGACTACATGTGACTACAATTCATCTGCTCAGCCAATTCTACTGTGGTTTGAAGGGGATCTTCATGAATAATATGGTTTAAGCGGTCCTCATCGAAGTCCACTGGTCGTCCAGAACGCTCCATATCTTTCAAGTCAAAATACCGTCTTTGAAACGCAAAAACCATCGACGAGCTGTCCTTTCATTCATAGCATCTCCACCGTACACTTCGCAAATATCGCGAGCAGCTTTGTCAGCTTTATTCCCTCGATTGAACGCGAACAGAAGGAGGTGTCGAAAATGCTCACTTTCGTCTACTTGACATTCCATTTTGAAGGCTTGTAATCAAATAAAATAATATATGTAACGTAAAAGCAAACACAATATCTTGTAGGGCAGAAAATTTTCTTTCGAATGACGTATAACCTTTACCATTTTGTTTTACTTTTGGTGCTCATTTTTAAATTTGAAAAAAAAAACGGACATAAATTATGTTAACACCTAATACTTATCACTCTTCCAACCAACCAGAAATATGTTAAAGATGCCTTAAGTGAAAATTAGACTGAAATCCTTTTTTAAAATATCTCGGTTTCAGTAGGATTTGAACCCGCAACCTTCATACATTTATCCATTGTACGAATTGGGGAAACTTGTGGTGTGCAAATTACGTTAAAATAAAATAAATAAATAGTGTTTAAATATACACGTAACATACTCGTATAAATAAAATCGTGAATTTTGGGCTAACTATTATTTTTTCAATGCTCTATTTTATTTTACTTCCTGTTACAATTTTTTCTTTATCCAGTGATTAATCGTTTACTGCAAAATTTATTTATGTATTCTGTTATAATAAATGTTCTCGGTGCATTCGCCAGGGGGTAGGGAATAATTTATTAAAATGCATTTTACGGTGCGTGAAAGGGTACCGGCACAATGGCTAAATGCTGAATACCTCGGGGGTTGCGAATATAATCCCCATTTAAAAAAAATGTGATTAAATCATTCTTAACACACCTTTAGGGGAATGCAAAAATTTGGTTTTGTTATGATTTATTCGCATCATTAGAAAAATGTGTACCATCAAGTATTGTCCAGTGGTGCTTAAACTGTGTAGCTAAAGAATAAATGTTGTAATTAGTTTTATCAAACACTGTTTATTCCATTTTATAAAACGGTATAACCCTACCATCATCAGGGGAGCACAAACAAGGAGTTTTGTTGATGAGATGAAAACCTTGAAACCGGTAGGGTTATACTGTTACATAAACAGTGCTTGATAAAATAAATTACAATGTTTTTAAACATCCACAATATTAATGCCTTAACTATAAATATTATTAATATAAAATAATAAATTCACACAACATAACATATATTTTAGTGGTTGTATTTTTGAAATAATGTGTATCACGATTTTATTTTTTTACACTATCGTTGTATGATCTCGCTGATTTATTGCTGTGTGGTAATCTCTTCCAACCAACTAGAAAGTATTTAAATATAAATTTTAATGAGCTCTAAAGTATTAATAAGATTCGGAGACACTACCTTGTACACCAAGAATCAATTGATATATTATAATATGAATAATTTGCCAATTATAATGTACAACAGTAGTTTAGTGCCAATCTTGATGTATGGGAGTGCGCTGAAAGACTGAAAAAGACAAATAAATGTTGTAGAAATACGAGTACATGTAAGAAGAATACATGGGGTGATTAGGTATGAATATGAACTTAACACTTATGTGTTGAGTAAGAGGACGAAGAGCACTTTGAGATGGGTTGGACATGTAGAACGTATCGAAACTCGGAATAATTAAATGTTTATAAAATTTGAATACTCATTTTATAAATTATACGATATATGTAAAGAGAAAGATCTGAGAATGAAGATTGCGAAATCCAAAGGAATAGGGATGTAATAGTGAGAAAGGAGAAGAAAATGCGATATATTGACGAATGATGAACGTTTAGAGCAAGTTAAATAATTCTGCTATTAAGGTAGTTTTTTCTCAGATGATGGAAGAGTTACGAGGGATATAGAACGGCGTGTAGCGATAGGAAACAAAGTAAATGGGATATTAAAACATATATATTCTAACCGGATAGTTAGTTTATCTGCTAAGACGATAGTTCACATAAGTGTTTTGGTATCAACATTGATGTATGGTATAGGAGGGAAACGTGGACGTGGAACAAGATTGAAAAGCATTGCAGAAATGCGTGCACTTGGAAGAATATATGAGGCGACAATGTATTATTGAATACGGAACGAATTGATAAGAGAAGAATGTGAACTGATGTGTTGAGTAAGTAAGAAAAAGTCTTAAGTGAAAACTAGACTGAAAACCCTTTTAAAAAATCTGGTTACCAATGGGAATTGAACCTGCTATCCCTGGGTTAGAATACAAACCTTACCAATAACTAAACCAGGGGTGTCCAACTGAAATCATTTGGTGGGCCAAATAAAACATTGCAAGTCTTTGATGGGCCACACATATAAATATTTTATAACTTAATAATAATAAGACGTTTTTTTATATTAAAAATAAACAACTTACAATCGAAATATTTTAGTAGTTTGTAAAATTAATGAAACATTTGTTATTTATTATTTGATATATTTTTAATATCGACTGGTAATTTGGACGTCGCGCATCGCAGTTGATTGGTCAAGTGTTCACCAGTCAACTTGTTTCGACACCCAGATAATAAATTCATCACTCACAAAATTAATAATATGGGAAAATCATTTGAATTACCGTGTAGGGAATTTGTTTTTTTATGTTATCAATAACAAAATGTATAGAACGTTGGAAACCTCGAAAGGGCCACACAAAATCTTAAATTGGGGCACATGTGGCCCGTGTACCACGATTTGGATACCCCTGTACCACGATTTGGATACCCCTGTACCACGATTTGGATACCACTAGACCATGGAAGCTACCATTGGGTTTCATCTTTGAATACTTTGTGTTTATTGAATTTCAACAGTTTTCATACAATCTGATAAACCATAGATTCTCACCTCGTGGGTTTTATTTTCTTTGTTAAGTTTATCATGGTTTAACCAGTTTAATATATCCAAGATGAGCTGGTTTGTTGGAAGAAATTTATGTATAGCAATAAGCCCGCCAGATATACCATGTTCACAAAAGAATTGAAATAAATAAATAAAATCTGGTTGGATTAGATTGCCAAATGGCAATATAACCTAACGGTTATTCTGGACAGTACGAAAGTGCAAAACAGTACAGTCACCTGTTCAACGAACAGCTAACTTCCAATAGTTGGCTTTCCGATAAAAAAAATGTCGCAATATGTTTGCTCGGACAAGATAACATAATCGGCTCGAATTCGAGGTTATCCTGCAATGAACTGTGAAAACGACTTGCCCAAAATATAATATTTTGTAGCATTATACCTAATTTATTTGATATTGTAATTTGTTTAGTCAAACATTGTTTATTCCATTTTATATAACGGTATAGCCCTACCGGTTTCAAGGTTTTCGCCTCTTCATCAGGGAAACACAAACAAGACAAGGCTCGAATTCGAGGTTATCCTGCAATGAACTGTCAATAACGTTTTGTGTCGAAACATCCAAAACGATGGGGTCGGGGAAAAATACATTAGAATATATTTATTTATTTAACACTTTTATTGCAAATACAATCTGGCGGGCTTATTGCCAGGCGGCAATCTCTTCCAACCAATTAGACAAAAGTAAATGAAGCAAATTACGTGGTCGCATAAATCATTCAAATGTCTATCCATCCACACGAAATTCATAAACATATGTGAGCACATGCCCACGAACCCCACAAAGACGGACAATCACCCGAACATTATTTTTCATATAAAATAAGATATCATCAATCAAAAGGAAAGGAAGGAATGGTGGAGAGGAAAGGAAAAGAAAAATCAGGAATGAAACACGTTATTTTACTGACTAGAAATTAAGAGAATATACAGTAAGTATCAAAAATTATAAAGCAAATGTAAGGCCAAACGTGACTAGGTAATAAAATCTAGAGGAAATACAACAAAAAATATGTAAAGTAGAAGATACTCGTATTGTGAGGTAGAGTAGAAACTGTAGAAGATACTCTCGAGGCTATTTGTAAAAGATGGATAACACAAGAGTTCCTTACGTAGCAATGCATCAAATACCACGTTTGTCATACCACCCATTCGTAAGAAGTTGAAGGATGAAAAGGAATTTTATTTCCAGCAAGATGGTGCACCTCCCCACTACCATCGTGATGTGAAGGACTATCTTGATGAAAATTTGCCCAACAGATGGATTGGACGTATATGTAACATTGAATACCTCAGCGCTTTCCAGACCACACGCCAATTAACTATTTTTTATGGAAACTTGGCATATATAAAGTTTATGGCACAAAATCGGTAATATATAATGAATTAAGAGCAGCCATTGAAAGAGAATGCGACTAAATACCAAAACAAACAAAAAATCGTGATGTTTGCGATTCCACGTTATCAGCAGTACTTGAACCAGAACTGCCATCAATTTTGAACATTTGTGAAAACCAAAACGTATGTTTTTTTATTTGACGTTTTAATCTTAGATATACCTTAATAATTATTGAATTTATAATAATTTTAAGGGTGTATACGTTCATTTTTTTGGACACGCTGTAAGAAACATATATTTTTAAATACCCGCTAGCAAGTGTCCTTCAAGAAGACCTCCAAAATTATTTATTTATTGAATATTTATTTTAATGATGATAAATACTTGATTTATGAAAAACAAGATAAAAAACATTTAAAAAACTGGTAATTTAAAGTGGACACTATTTTTAGGAATCTGGGTTTTTTTCCTTTCCTTTCTTCGTGTCCCTAGTAAACTAGGCTTATGCTTAACATATATCTTACGAAGGACAAATAAACGTGCAAAAATAAGTTGATGCTTTTTACTAATTTTCGATTAATTATTAAATACCTCTGTCATAAAATCCCACTAAGTTGTGAGACCTAATTATAAGTATGTAACACGTAAGTTTACCCTTGGTATACTTCATTATGTTTTGATCCACTGCCCGAATTTTTCGCACCTTTTTGCCTTTATCGAAATCTTGATGTCATTGTCTGTCATGGGTGCCAAATGGGCATATTACTTTTGAACAAAAGATGGAATGTTGAATATTTGATCAGTTGCCATGCGTTTCATGTAATGATGGAAATATAGTGGAAATTCAATACCTGAAGAGAGGCAGTCCTGATGATAACATGCGAGCCATTTCCTATCGGGAAAAGCAGAGAGGACAGAATGTCATACTTTTCTATCTCGACATAAACCCTTGCCACTTCTACGTCCATACACGTTCTCATATAACTTCTACGATTTCTCTGACTTCATTAACTTGATCCAACCATACTTTCCTTGGTCTTCCACTCACATTTGTTCTATATACTATATCTGCTTTGTCAGTCTTTCTTCGTTCATTCGTTCCACAAGATTTTGAAAATGGAACAAAATAAATTTGGGTGTTAACATAAGTTGTGTCCGTTTTTTTCCAAATTAAAAATGAGCACCAAAAGTAAAACAAAATGGTAAAGGTTATACGTCATTCGAAAGAAAATTTTCTGTTACATATATTATTTTACATATATCATTTTATTTGATTACAAGCCTTCAAAATGGAATGTCAAGTAGTAGACGAAAGTGAGCATTTTCGACACCTTCTTCTGTTTAACGTTCGACGATTAATTTTTGTTGTTTTCACTCAAAACATGTGAAACCCAAGCGCCGAACTTCTGAGCTTTTCCCATTGATTTAAGATAGTGGTATACAGTCATGTGACTACAATTCATCTGTTCAGCCAATTACATGGTGGTTTGAAGGGGATCTTCATGAATAATATGGTTTAATCGGCCCTCATCGAAGTTCACTGGTCGTCCGGAACGCTCCATGTCTTTCAGGTCGAAATTACCGTCTTTGAAATGCAAAAACCATCGACGAGCTGTCCTTTCATTCATAACATCTTCACCGTACACTTCGCAAATATCGCGAGCAGCTTTGACAGCTTTATTCCCTCGATTGAACGCGAACAGAAGGAGGTGTCGAAAATGCTCCCTTTCGTCTACTTGACATTCCATTTTGAAGGCTTGTAATCAAATAACATAATACATGTAACGTAAAAGCAAACACAATATCTTGTAGAGCAGAAAAATTTCTTTCGAATGACGTATAACCTTTACCATTTTGTTTTATTTTTGGTGCTCATTTTAAATTTGGAAAAAAACGAACACACCTTATGTTAACACCTAATAGATTACCATACGAAGAAATGACAAAACGAACTTTCCTGATTCATTACTACGAGTATGCCTTCTTACCACTAAGGTTCAAAAGTTTCCAGACTGAATAAGTCAAAGCATGTATGGGCAGCTAGACCCAATGGTAGACTTGGTTAGGATGACCAGCTCTCAGGGTTCTACCCGGAGTTTCAGGGTTTTTACACCGTATTTCTGAGCTCCGGTTATTGTTAGAATTTCTCCTGGTTTCGTAAATTTTACAATAATGTCTAAAATTAACTTAACCGTAAGTCGGTTGTATCTGTAAAAATAAAATAGGTTTCATATGATCGCCGCGAATCTCGCGCGCGGCACTAACATAACATATAGTGCATAGCGTCAATAAAATGCAGTACTCGTAGTGTGCGAATAAATGTGAAGATGGCATGATTGATAAATGAGCTGGGGAAGGTCAATATAAATTGAGAAACAGTATTTCAGCAAGATTTTGCACAGGGCCACAAATCTAAAATGATGATAAACTATTTCCAAGAAAACAATATGACCCACTCCTGATATAAATACGATTGAAATGTTTATACTATTTGTAAAGCCAGAATCCGTAACACAAACTGTACAACGCAACAGAAGATGATTGAAGCAGTAATTAACGTGTGATTTTGGGATGAACAAATATTGAAAAACTGCAAAACTTAATTCATGCCAAAACGTGTACAAAATATATTATTTATAGTTGTAGCATTAACACTGTGGAGATTTAAAGACATAGTCACTTGTTTAGTCAAACATGTTTATATAACGGTATAATACTACCGGTGTCAAGATTTTCACCTCATCAGGAGAACAGTCTTGTTTGTGCTCCCCTAATGATGAGGTGAAAATATTTAAACCGGTAGGGTTATACCGTTATATAAAGTGGAATAAGCAGTGTTTGACTTAACAAATTACACGTACAAAATGTTATAAAAGCTAAATACGAACATATTCCTTATTAATATTATGAATATTTTAATTAAATAAAAAAAAAATGAATTTTTATGGCTGATAAAAACTTTTCTTTTTAATAGGCAAACCATCCAAACTAAGATGATTTGTGCTGATGAAAACTTTTCTTTTTAATAGGCAATCCATCCAAACTAAGATGATTTGTGCTGATAAAAACTTTTCTTTTTAATAGGCAAACCATCCAAACTAAGTTGATTTGTGCTGATAAAAACATTTCTTTTTAATAGGCAAACCATCCAAACTAAGATGATTTGTGCTGATAAAAACTTTTCTTTTTAATAGACAAACCATCCAAACTAAGATGATTTGTGCTGATAAAAACTTTTCTTTTTAATAGACAAACCATCCAAACTAAGATGATTTGTGCTGATAAAAACTTTTCTTTTTAATAGGCAAACCATCCAAACTAAGATGATTTGTGCTGATAAAAACTTTTATTTTTAATAGGCAAACCATCCAAACTAAGATGATTTGTGCTGATAAAAACTTTTCTTTTTAATAGGCAAACCATCCAAACTAAGATGATTTGTGCTGATAAAAACTTTTATTTTTAATAGACAAACCATCCAAACTAAGATGATTTGTGCTGATAAAAACTTTTCTTTTTAATAGGCAAACCATCCAAACTAGGATGATTTGTGCTGATAAAAACTTTTCTTTTTAATAGACAATCCATCCAAACTAAAATGATTTGTGCTGATAAAAACTTATTTCAATTATTTTTTCTTTGTTCACATTAATTCGTGCAACACTGTATAACTTTTACTTTAGATAAAAATCTAAGTTTTTGGTTTGTTTTTCTATTTTATAAAAAAAATTTGGTTTCCATAACCATTTTGACTAATTATTATATATTGTTCCTTTATTACTTTATTAAAAGTACATTGGTTTAAATATTAATAGAAAGGAATAAATGTTTTTGTTTCTATTTATTTGTGTTTTGTTTTCTTTAAATGTCTTATATTTTCCCTCCAAGAAAACCTTATTATTTTAGTCATAAACAATCTCAGGGTTTACATAAACTGTAATCTGGTCTCATCTGGTTACAGTTAACATTTGATACACTCAGTAGTATGTTAACTAGAGCCGATAAAAGACGTATTGTTTCGTTATATTCTTAAATGTTAAAAATTGAAAATCGCGCGTATGTAGAATTTACATTTTTATAAATGCTGTTAATTATTGTAAATTATTTTGTAATAACTGATTTAACATCATACTTTATCGGGGAAGTATTTATATCAAAGAGCGATAACTGATTCACGGCAAAAGTAAATAGCGATGAGTGAGCACTTATCTAAAGTCAATATAAATGACTTACTTACCTACTTGTAGAACGATAAAAATTAGTTAATCAAAAAAATTATATTCAATATACAGTCTGTCCAAAGGCAAAGGGGACTGACGGGAAAGGAAATACAAGACATTGTTTATTTTTAGTTTACATTACCTTTTATTCAAAATAGACTCCTCGCGAGTCAATACAATACTTATCGAAACGCTTTCCTTTCATCGCCAATTTCAGTTTCGACAACAGCAATAAGTCGCATGAAGCCAAATCAGACGAATACGGGGGGGGGGGGGGAGGTGATCGATACTTTTTTAGGTCAAGAAATCGCGTACAATCTTGCTTTTGTGCGCCGGTGCATTGTCGTGCCACAAAGACAATGACCCTTATTCTTCATATTCGGGTCGAACTTGAAGAATCCTGACCCATAAACGATTCAAAACAATGGAATCAAAGAAAACGGTGAGCAGAGTCTTGAGTCGTCTCTTCTGCATGCGCACTTTTTTCGGTTTCGAAGATTGTGGACCCTTCCATTCCGAACTCTGGCGCTTTGTAAGTGACTCATACTGAAAGCACCATGTTTCATCACCTGTTACAATACTTGACATGAAATCTGGGTCCATATCAGCCGTTCTTTTCGTGTATTTGCAGTGCTCCACTTTACAAACTTTTTGATCGTCAGTCAGTGTGTGACCTTTAGTTTACCCAAATTTTCTGTTAAAATGATAGAGACAGTGGATTTAAGAATTCCAGTGAGCTCCTCGATGAACCTAGTAGACGCACAACAATCATTTCGAAGAATTTCAGCCACTTTTTGAACATTTACTTCAATTCAAACTGTCGATGATGGTCCAGGCCGTGGATCATCTTCAAAGCTCTCTCTACCATCACGAAATCTTGCATACCGCATACAACGTTCTAACGACTCATTGGTTCACTACCATAAACAATAAATCATTTCAAAAGTTTCTGTGGCAATTTTACTTAATTTAAAACAAAATTTAATGTTGACACGTTACTCCATTATTCCTTTTCCGACCGAGACTCAGAAGGTACTGTTAATTATTACGAATGAACCAGCGCGCTTTGAAACTTTTACGGAAAATAGTCGAAATGTATTGCTAGTTAACTCATTTATTCATCCACAGATGGCGCTGGTGGTTACGCGAAAATAAATCAGTCACCTTTCGCATTGGACAGACAGTGTATGTTGTCCGGAAAATTAAATTTTATTAACATTTGAAAATGAGTTTTTTTTGCTGCACTGTTTCAAAATGTCACTTTCTTTTTTTATAACAGCGCATACTGCATTAAATTAAGATTGCGTGGAATTATTAAACTTTTGCTAATATACCATACTCGTACAGCGACGCCCCAGGGCACCGCTCAAATTTGAAAGCCTCTGAATTTTAATTTCATATCTAGCGGGCATTAGAGTTAATAGGGATCTCGTTAATTTGGCTATTGAAAATGTGACGATTAAAATAAATAAAACTTAATTGTTTCTCGGAATCAGTTTAATGATCTCCCGACCCTCTAAAGTGATTTGTCTCTCGACCCGTGACCCACAAAGAGTTCGCGATGAAATATCAGGGGGGGGTTACAAAAATAAAAATGACTTTTACGAAAGGAAAAAAACACATTATCTGAAAAAAACGACCACGTTTATTTTTAGTGACGTAAAACAGTAGATATCCTTACCTAATTAAACTTATCGTTTTTGTGCAGGTACAATAGTTGTGCAATCAAATGCACAATATTCAATAAAACATTAAATCTGCAGAGGTCGCTATATCTTAATTTGTTTTGTTTTGGGGGGCTGCAATGCTAAAAAGCTTAAGAAACAGTGATCTTGACTTAAGGGATAATTTTCCAACAACGATATCAATTGAATACAGTAATCCCTCTTTTTACGCGAGGAATTGGTTCCAAAATAACAGCGCGTAAATAGAGGCATTAAATTTTATGAATATGTGATTTGTTTACATATTTCCAGACATTCTTTTTTTATTTAATTAAGTAATCTATAGTGCAAACATTTGTCAAATGCTTTACCTATGTACCAATGAATATCTTAAGAACTAATCTAATTTATATATTATAACTATGAACTAACTTAATTTAAATTTCTTACATGTAATATTTATTGTTTTAATAATCTTAATATTTAATTTCTTAGAAATAGTTCAATCCTACATGCTACTTTTAACGGTATCGCACGGCGGAGCTTTTCAGAGAGTATCAAGTCCTGGACATAGCCAAATTACATCTCAAATCCATTCTCTGGCACTACCATCGAGAGGAAGGGAAGATGCAGACTCAGCAGACACACATGACACGCATGGCAACTAATGAAATGTTCACCATCCCTAGAGTTAGAACCTCTTTTGCCCAAAGGCAATATGCTTATTTGGCTCCCATTACATACAATGGCGTGCCGACTTCAATAAAGGTAAAAGTAGGAAAACCATTTAGACAGTCGATCGGAGCGTGGTTGTTATCGCGACAGGATTTTGAGTACTTGGGCTTTCAGGATGAATGACGAGTGGAAAAGAATTGTGTGAGCTCGTGAGTGTGGGTTTCTTCTTGTTTTAATTTTGGCTGTTTTTGTATTTGTGTTTCTGTGTAGTTTTTGTTTTATTTTTTATTTTTATTCTTATGATTGTGTGCGGTATATTGTGGGATGAATATTTTTGGTCTTTCTGGAGTGATTGTGTATGAGTTCAATTTCGCAAGATGTTTCCAGTTGTAATTGAGTGTCACTGTTTGTCAGGTCGATGAGAGCGTGCAACGGGGTTTTGTTTTTGTGTAATCAAAAATCGGAAAGAAGTATCGATTTATTTTTTCATGCTAAATATCCTCAGTGAGATACAGGCAAAAGCCTAGTTTACTGGAGATACGACAAATGAAAGGCAACAAACCCAGATTCATTAAAATTGTATGTCCAAATCATATTACCTGTTGTTTTTTCGCAAATTGTGTATATTTATTGTCATGTGTAATAATAAATAAATAAAATAACTAGATAACCATTCTTACAACTAATTATTTTAATACTAAGTAATTGGCTCGTAACATACATGTCCACTCGTTCAGGCTACTTGTATTCCATCACATTCATTCAGATCTTGGTCCTCCCAGCTAATACTGTAGGTGGACTAGTCAGCCAACAGATGATGCTTTGGAAGCCTGTGCTTATAACGGATAGGTATATCACACTTACTCTTAGCCCCCAGGGAAGCGATTAGAGGATTTCTGTAGTTACAGATAATCTATTAAAACTTAATTAAAATAAGGTTTAGTTATTCTTTTAAAGGGTAAGTTTAGAAAGGGGTTGCTCACAGCGTATACACGTAAAACCTGGCCGGATCCTGCCCGCGGGCCGCCATTTGCCCAGGCCTGATCTAGAGCAATGCTACCTAAAGCTGGCGCTGAAAAGCAAGAAGGTGGAAGGAAGTGATAAGCTGATGAAAAGGGTTAAATAATACAAATTAATACTTCCTACAAATGAAGTCGTTTGTCTGAAAAGTTAATTTTATAGAAGAGCTATTTGAAGTTAAAAAAATATATATATATATATATATATATATATATATATATATAT